>BQNB010061566.1:0-15918 GCA_026074375.1 Tanacetum coccineum | reverse complement strand
CACACCAATATATAGCTGAGAATTAGGGATATAATAACACACACTCAATACCTAATTTTTCTCACACATTAAACCTAAACCACTTTTCAACCACCCTTATTTCTTTCCCAGTAAGACAAGAACCATCTAATCCCTCAACACGAAATCAAAGAATAAAAAAAACAAAAAAACCTTCCTTGCATTTACTAAACACGAATCACATCAACCATGTTCAAGCCCAACACACCCCTTGTATTCACTGTCCAATTGTATCTCAAACCTATGAAGAACAAGAAAGTTAGATCTTTAAGATCTGTAAGGGGTCTCGGGTAGGTGATTTCATTTTGTGGGTCAATTGAAACAAAGAATTGACAACAACATACTTGTTATATGTGTTTCTTTAATTTCGAATATTGATGAGGGATTTTATCCTTCACAAAGATCAATGATGAATCATGTGATTAATCTTGTAATGATTTTGGGAAAAGATACATGAATCTAAGATCTTGATATATATCAATTAAGTTTGAGTCTTGATTATGCTAGAGGTGGAGTTGGTGTTATGTGTGACGAAGGGATTCGGGTAGTTGATGAGTTTGTTGGATTGTTGGCTGTTGTTGTTAATGAATGGAATAAGTTTAGTCAATCTGTTTCATCTTTTTCTTGTATACAAACTTGACTCATTAGCCGAAACTCTGTTGAGTTGACTGGGTCAACTCGGTAAAGACCGATATGACTCGGTTTGGCTGTGGGTAGCAAAACGCAACCAAGCAAGTCGCAACCCTCTTGAGCAAAACGCAATAAAGTTATCATTTAGGCAGCGTTTTGTTTGTATTTGGCATATATTTAATTGTCTTCATAGAACTTGTACACCAAATCGCAAGACCAAAACGCAGTCTTGAGGCAAAACGCAGCATAAGCAAAACGCAGTCATGAGAACCAAAACGCAACCTGCTTGTCTCTAGCCCAAAACGCAACCAACAATAATTTGTACTTTTGTACTTTTTTTCTTAAAAACCAAATCTGGTTTTGTCTTTTTGGTCAAAACGCAACCAAGAACAACATAAACTCAGATCTATTACTTGTCTTTTAAGCACCAAAAAAAATAAATAGCAGTTAAAATCAACACGATAAACAGTACATGAACAGTGACATGAACAATAACCGGACAACAAACACACGATACAATACACCCCTGGTTAGCTCTTGAGACCAATTGACAAGATACAAACACACCTTTTCGAGGGGTCTTGGTTGATCAAAGAACATAATATAATACATGATGTTTAGTGAGAGAAAGTTAGAGAGAGGATTGAGAGAAAAATGTGTTTTATTAAGAAAAGAAAGAGTTACACAATGATTCCAACCAACCCCCCATGGAGAGACATGGGGGGTATTTATAGCCTAACCCAAAGCTATCTTACCCACTTATACAATATTAGTCCCTGTGTTTAGCAGTTGGTCTATAGCTAATCTAATGCACGTGTAAGACGCCAACTTCATTAAAATAGTGAGGCTAACATCCCTAGTCAGGTGTCCAACCTTCCTACAGTTCTGGCACTTCACTGAACACGGCCCTACATGGTGGTAATTGCACTTGTTGCAGAGTGGGTGAGACCCAACATACCCCTTTCTTTCATTATTCCCAGCCGTGTAAGCTCTGGCCACATTCTGCCCACTAACATTTGGTCTCTTGAATGGCGGTTGTTGTCTACGGTTATCCCTTGGGTTACTTTCCATCCTCCTCTTATTCTCAGCACTCCTTGCAGCATAACCCTAAAACTTCTTGTCCATCAATTGGTTAGCAATGCGTATGGCATCTTTGTGTCTAGCTGGATTCGCAACAATCACATTCCCTTGAATGTTGCCCAGTAATCCTCCAATAAACCACTCTACTCTGTCCTCTTCATCGAGGACCATTCTAGTACACAATAAAATCAACTCCTGAAACCTTTGAGTGTATATAGTCAAGTCGTTTCCTTTCACTGTCAGATTCCACAATTTAGTCTCCATCTTCTGAATCTCGTTCCTTGGACAATACACCTCAGTCATCAACCTCATAAGTCCAGCCCAATTCATGGCATATGCAACATCTATACCAATTGTTCTCTTATGAGAGTTCCACCAAGTCAAAGCACTGTTCTGCAGTGTGTATGTGGCATATTTCACTTGATACTTTAGTGGACAATTACTGATGTTGAACACAGTCTCCATTTTCTTGAACCAGCGGGTCAATCACACAAAGCCTTCGGTTCCTGAGAAATTATGTGGCTTGCACTTCAAGAAGTCTTGGGATGTGCACTCTCGAGCCACTGGCATGAAACCTCTATAGTTCATGCCATGATTCTCATTTATGTTTCCATTTCCATTTTCTCCATTACCCCCATTTCCTCCATTTCCTCCACTTCCATTTCCTTCATTACCTCCATTCCCATTTCCTCCGTTACCTCCGTTCCCATTTCCTTCATTCTCACCTTCTTGTTCATCCCCATTCTCATTCAGGGGTTCAAGGTTCATCGCGGCTTCACGAGCCTCTATCTCTTCAGCTACTCGGCGAGTAACCAAGTCTTCAATCTGCTTGTGAGTCATGGACGCTTCGGATTGTGTGTTAGGCATCTTCCTACAACATAACAACGTAACACTCGATGATATTTATGGGTAATGCGAGATCACTAATGGTGTTAAATAAAATTTACGGTTAATTCACATAAAAATACATGATCGAAACCCCATATGCATGATGCAAAAATCATAAGTAAATCAGATCATGACATTATATCATAGCGAAATATCAATTTCATATAATTAAACATTAGTGATTACATCACATTGGTTTCAGAATAACAAGAAAATAACGTAGTTTCTAACACTACGTCATTAAATAAACGCTACTGCTCAACATTGCAATACTAATAAACATATCTAAGGATGGTAGCCTATGTGCTTCCTAGCACACGCCTTAAGTCTGCCAACTCTCACTCGGTCATAAAATCAAAGTCATCGTATCTTCCTCAGCTTTCTCTGCATACGTGACATGCCGCGCTCGAGTCAGTCAACTCTCTGACTCTCAACACCCGCGGTGCCTCTGAGCCTCTTGTTATCCCTCTCCAACTTAGCAATCCTCTCAGTCAAAGCAGTGACTACCGACTCAACCCCAACAATTCTGTGTCCCTGCTCCCTCTAAACTCCCTCAATGACCTGTACACGATGGACTGGGATAGCCTCTACATGATCATGGAACCTTTAAACCAAATCTCCTAATGTATAATACGTAACCTCTACTGCTCCCTCCTGAGTAGGCTCAGGGGTATCCTCTGTCATCACAGGATGCGTAACCCTCTCAACTCTGACCTCAACTGGGCCTCTCATACCCATCTCAGTCTCCTCTCGATCAACAGCCTCAACTACAACTCTAGCATCAATCCCTCTATCCCTAAGAGCGTCTGCGTAAGCAATAGACTCATCAATCTCTGCCTGAACCTCTAGATCAATATCCTGCTCTAAATGCAGCTCATCACTACCTCTGACCATAACATCATCCCTTAAACTAGTCTCTTTAGGGTCAACCTCTACATCTGCCAAATAACCATAATCCCTAACTCTCTTAGGCGATGGTACCAAATTAGCACGGACATGAGATAGAGCTCCGAATAGAAGTGGTAATGCAGGTACAGATGTCATAGGGGACCTACGTCTCTTGCGAGATGGCCCCGCAGAAGTACTCGGTAAAACAGGAGAAGAATGATCTGACAATGAGTGTCTTGATGAAGAATCGGATGAAGCATCTGAATGAAAGTCTGATGATACCTCTAATGATGAATCTGAAGAATAATCTTGAGCTGAATCATCTGGAGAAAAATAATGTGATGAAGAATGATCGACAGGATGTCTCACAGCAAGCTGCTAAACAGGTAACGGTCCAACCCTCTTCCTCACAATCATCATATGTACCGGCCCATTAGGATTGTAGCAGTACGGTCGACCATGAGGAATAGGCTGTCCAGGTGCTAGAATCATAACTCGACAACGAGGTATGACAGGTGATCTCTGGGTAGAAGAGGTAATCTCAATGAAAGGCGTACCATGGGTAGGTGATGGTGGTGTATCACTATATGTGGTGTCATGAGTCGATGATAAAAATGGTGAGACGGCTGGTAATGGTGGTATATGGTCTGATGATGGATCCTCAAATGGATCAGACTATGTCTTAGATGCAGGTGAGTAATCAGGAGACGCTGGTGTGTAGTCTGGGGAGGGTGGTATAGTAGGTGCTATGATAGGTGTCTATGTGGGTATCACTGTAGTGTCAATCTGAGTAGTGGGTGGAGTAATCACTGGTGTGGTGTCACAAATAGTGGTAGGAATAGTATCGAACAAAATAACTCGTCCAGCAGGTATCCCCATGCTATCCTCGGATAAGTCCGATGAAACGGAGATAACTAAAATAGCCATAACCTGCACAAGCAAAGTTCGTATAAATCATCTTTATATCAACCATGCATGATGCAAACATATGATCGGGTGAATGGGTAACTGGATGAATGCAAAATGAATGAATGAATGAGTCATCGAGTACATCATGATGGGATGAAATGAGAAATACTTATAGTAATATTAGTTATACTTCGTATTTAATACATATATATTATTTACGTAGTACTTAATTATGTATACGTACTATGTAAAATTACGCAAGACACATAATCACGTAGGATCACATAATGGTTATAGTCCAGACCTAGTTTATACTACCTGGTTCTCTATAACATTGGCTCTTGATACCAATCTGTTACACCCCCAGACGGTGCCTGGTCGGAATACGTGTCCGGAGGCGTGACGTAATTGAACATCTCAAGTACAAAGCATAAAGAACGACCTCTAAGGGTATGTTTTGAAAATAAACACCGTTGCATAAATTTAAATAATAATAAGTTTACATTAATCAATCTTAAAAGATTCAAAAGACAACATGCGGAAGCTTAAATGAGTTCAATCAACGGTATTTAGGATAATCATAGATAAAATCTAAAATCTGGTTCGGCAATTAGACTTCATATAAATCAAGCAATAACTTCCAAGCTAAGCACCTGAGAAAAACATGCTTAAAACGGCCAACATAAAGTTGAGTGAATTTATAGGTTTAGTTCAAACGATGTTATAGTAGGCCACAAGATATCAAACGTATGTGACAGTTATAACAGATACAACTTCACATAAAAAGGTATTTACTGTTGCGCCAAGCTTATGACACTGAAGCTAATATGAAAGATAGCATGTACATTGCTATGAGTATTTTATTGCCCTTCCAGGTGTCCGACCAAAGACAACCTAACCAGTTTCGACATGACATATCTCCGTTTTTCGGGAGCCCCGTGGGTAGTGAGCGCTACTCACCCGGATAGGGATAATTAGTCCCAATAGATCTATTTATTCATTCTCGCTCATTCGACCGGTCCTCCGGTCAAGAAATTGACAGTTCATGATAGTTCGGGCAATGGTGGTCTAAAAGCTACTTAGGCAACACGTAAATAGGGAAATCTCACGTATAGTACTTGTGTCCAGTTTTTAAAAACAAGCAATGTTTCTCACCCCAAGTTATAAAACAATTATTCAAAACAATTTAAAGAGTGGGGCTATGAACTCACCTTGATTTGGTGAATTGAGGTAGTGAATAGTCTACAAATAATTCACTCGGTATCGAACGACCATATACGATAGCAACCTATGAAATGGATGTTTGATTTAATATCGGATTGAAGAGAATATACGGAAAATGCATAGGTGTATACTAGTGTACCTTTGTTAATATTTTTACAAAAATTAACGCTTGTGATCGTATAGTAATAAAATATTTTTCTAAGTAAAAGAGTAAATAGTAGTATGTATATTATTATTATATACATATAAATGACTAAGTAAAAATATATATTATGTATATATTTTTATATATATATTATTCGGCACATTATTAAATTATCGTATCAAATTTTATTACATGCGTTTTCTCTTATTTTATAAGTATAATAATTTATAAAAATTTCGGCATGACCCGTTCGTGTTTAATTAAAAACCACTTTCCATATTTACAATTTATTCATCATCAAATCCGTTATTATTTGTAACGTCCAACGTTTAAAACTAATTAAACGTAACGCATCTAAATCATATACTATCAAACAAGCTATTAGCAACTTATTCAATAAGCTACACCGTAGCTTTACGCCTTGGTGTTTTGTATTTATATTGGGCCTTGGCCCATTAAGTCCGAAAAGGTAGTTTTTACTTATCCATTTAGTCTGATAAGCAAACCATTAGCAATAAACACGTGTCTTAAAAATAAGCTATCAATAAGCTCACAATAAGCCAAGTATAATAAGCCAAACCACATAAGCTCAAAAACAAGCTCATGGTGTTGGGTCTTGGATATAGGACGCGGCTATAAGCCCAATAAGCTATGTCCGGGCTTATTTATTAAACCGAATAAGTTTATCGTTTGTCCTTTCAAAGTTAGCTAGAAAATAAGCTAATAAAATATAAGTCAAACCAAAATAAGCCAAACAAATATTTTCCTTCTTTTCCTTGCTTGGGCTGAACCAACACATAAGCCCAATAAGCCCAAAATAATCAAATAAGCTCTCCAAAAGCTTATTAACCATAAGCCGAATAAAATAAGCTATAGCATATCATTTTTATTACATGAAAAAAACCACGATCACAAAACTATGATTTCCTTATATTTATTTATATATATTTCGAACCATATATATATCTTTTTAGGGTTTATGTAGTTTTAAAATCTTGTTTTCACGAAATAAGTTGTACAACTAGTATGTATGCATCATAAGAATTAAGGAAGTACAAGTTATATGAGAATTTGATGACTTACAAAGATTGAAGGTTTTTAGAAGGATGAATGAGATTAGAACAACCCAAATTTTGTTTAACAAATACCCGGATGATAAAATGATCAAACCTTCAATAAATCTTCAAGTATTTTTGATCAAAGATGAAAAATGTATGGATTTGTATATGAGTATGTGTGTGCTATGGGTTTGGGTAAGCAAGAGAGGAAAAGAGAAGCTCAAAATACAAGTGTGTGTGTTTTATGAATAACAAATGGAAGCAACAAGTAATAAGTATGCAAAGATTTTCTATCCACACACCTCCAAAGTGTTTGTGTAGTGTGTGTGTTGTTCATGGGAAAATTTTAGACAAAGGGGGAGGGGAACCAATTTTTTGAATCCACCAATCAGAATTTCATTATAGGAAACAAAACATGTGGGGAGTTCACTCTTGTCAGTTGCAAAATTTTTGATTTCAAAACTTTGTTCGACCAATTGTCCATTAAGGTTTGTTTTTTTGGACCCCCATGAATACATAGGAGGGGGGGACCAAAGTTGTTTTTTTTCATATTTAATAATGATGCCAAGGTGGCTTTCCCATTTGATTTAATTTCGATGTTCCTTTGCATTTAATAAACTCAGTATTTAAAGGTAAACCGCGATTTAATGCAAATTAACGAAACGAAAAACGTAACTTCTAAAAAAAAAATTAATGGAAAATTTATAATAATATTTCAGTGAAATGTAAAATTGGCTAACGCCAAAAAAATACTAACAACGTTTGGTGTCCCCCTCCCGATGAAGCAACCGAGACGATTTCCCAAGATAATAAACGAAAAGCAAGTTTCTCGGTTTTAATCGTTAAAAGGTTTAAACGAAACATTTTAAAAATTCAATTGCTAAAACAAAAACGCTTAGATTTATTTGAACGGAAAGATCAGCGGTGTTCCCCAACAAGAAAATTCGGGTCCCAATGTAGAAATGGCTTTGAAGCCAAATCCGCGATCACTGCAAACAAAACCAATCAAAACATATAAATAAGACTGTACTGCCACAATCTACTATTAGCCTCAAATTATCAGGTCCAAGCTAGGAAATCCATCGTATTATATCTTATTTTACATGTAATAGGGCTAGAAGGGTAAAAGGGTAAACGGGCTCATAATCGTAAGCTAATATTGTACTAGTTTCGGGTTTAAACCCAATGTAATCCCGAGCCCGACTGAAGAAACAAACTCACTACCCATCAAGCCTAGTAAGGCCGGCCTTATGTGAGTATAAATACCCCTCTCCAAGTGTGAAGGGGGTGTTGGTTCATTTGCATTTTTCTCTTGTAAAGTGTAACCATCCAAACACTCCTTCTCAATCTAATATTTCTTCTTTTCTTCCTTCTTTTTTCTTCTTTATTCGTGTACCATGATATGAAGTGTAGATGAGTTTCGTGTTCCTACATGTGGTATCATGAGCCTCGGGTGGATAGGTGGTTATTTTGTGGTTTATAAGCTTATGTTCAAAGCTTATTTCGGATAATAAGCTCTCGGCTTATTGTTGGTTTTGGTTCGTAATTTGGTTAACTTTGCTCTTTCTTCTTTAGTATCCTCAATTGCTTCAAAGGTTTTCGTTTTTGGTAACATACTTTATTCGTGGTGTATTTCGTGTGAAAAGTACTTATTTTCGAGCTTATTCTTCAAGACATAAGCTCACGGATTACTTTGGATTCGTGCTTATTTTTATGTTTTTGATTTCTTATCTTGTAAGAGATTTGATCAAAAGACAAGCACAAGGTTTTTTGGTGTTACTCGTTGCAAAATAGGCGAAGATACAAAAAGTGCAAGGAAAGTGTTCGAAATTTTGTCAAGGCGAAATAGACTTTTTCTGAAGGCGAAATAGTTCTTTTTCTGAAGGCGAAATAACACTTTTTATGAAGGCGGAATAATTATTTTTCTGAAGGCGAAATAACATTTTTTCTGAAGGTGAAATAGTTCTATTTTCTGAAGGCGAAATAGTTCTATTTTCTGAAGGCGAAATAAGAATTCTGTGAGAGGCGAAATAAGAATTTTTAGGAGGCAAAATAACAATTTTTATGAAGGCGAAAAAAGAATTCGGTGAGAGGCGAAATAAATTTTTTTTAGGAGGCGAAATAATCATAATTTTTTAAAAAGAAGCGATTTAAGACTCAAGAGTGAGGCGAATTAATCCTTTTCATAACCAAGGCGAATTAATACTCTTTGGACGATTTTGGACATGGACCTAAAATACAATTAATTTTCACATAACAAACCAAGAACCAAAATTAAGAACAAAGACTTAAAAGGCCATTAATTCTACAACAAACAAACCTTAACTTCAAACAATTTTACATTCACGGTTTTCTATTGGTTTTGTAAAATCCCGTTAAAGTAACTTCTTTTATCGGTTTAAATCATAGACTTGTAAAATTCAGTGGACGTTAATTGCTTTCATTTAACCACAACTTCAATCACATCACATCTACTTAAGATCCAACAACTCATTTTCACTTCACAATTCACAGTAAAATGGAAACGAAAGATACTTTATCTTCGTGTTCAAATTCGGAAGAACAAGAAATGCAACAAATTCAAGACAAAGCGAAAAAGAGTTGCATGGCATTTTTTCGACTACTTCATTCACACCTCAAGATTCTTTCAAACAACGTCTAAAAAGGAACTCGAACCGAGTGTGGATTTAAACGCGCATTTGCAAAACTCTTTGATCAAGATATTCAGATCTTCACAGGCACAATGTTCCTAAACGTGGATCAATTACAAAAGAAACTTGACAAAGAAGACTTTCAAGAGATAGGATCCATGGCTGCTTTTAAAGTACTCGAAACACAATTTCAGATTGAGAAACCTTCGATAAATCGTCAGTAGTAACCGGCCAAGCCTAGAAACTGGCGAATTTCGGTTGGTGTCTTGGGTGACGTCCAATCCTTGATAGACTCAATCTTAGCGGGATCAACGTGAATGCCTTCTCTACCAATCACATGACCGAGAAATTGTACCTTCGACAGCCAAAACTCACACTTTGAAAACTTGGCGTACAACTCCTCCTTCTTAAGTAACCTCAGAATTAACTTAAGGTGCCCTTCATGCTCCTTTCTGCTCTTGGAGTAAATCAAAATATCATCGATGAATACAATCACGAATCTATCCAGATACAGTTTGCACACCCGATTCATCAAATCCATGAATACTGCCGGTGCGTTAGTCAACCCAAACGGCATTACTTGGAACTCGTAGTGACCATAGCGAGTCCTAAATGCGGTCTTAGGAATGTCTTCCTCTCAAACTCTGAGTTGGTGATAACCAGATCTCAAGTCGATCTTAGAGTAGACTCTTGATCCTTGCAGTTGATCAAACAAATCATCGATTCTCGAAAGTGGTTATCAATTCTTCACAAGAAGTCTGTTGAGTTCGGTTAGTCGATAACATCCGAAAAGATTCCAACTTTCTTTTGACAAACAAAACCGGAGCTCCAGGGTGAGGAACTGGGTCTTATAAATCCTCTGTCAAAAAGTTCTTGCAATGAGTAGATAACTCTTGCAGTTCGGCTGGTGTTAATCGGTACGGGGCCTTGTGCTACGGTGCAGCACTATAGGGACTAAGTCGATTTGGAATTCATTGTCGAGCAGGCGGTAGCCAGGCAGTCTTTTGAAAGACTTCTGCAAATTCCTGTACGATCGGCACGTCCTCAAGTCGCTTCTCCTCTGACTTGTCCTCATTCTTCTTGGACGTAACTTGTGCCAGATAAACTTGACATCCTTTCTCCATATACTTCTGAGTCTTTGTGCACGATATGATATTCAGCTTTGACTTACTTCTGCCATCATAATCGTCACCTTCGGTTTGTACTACTTCATCTCCATAAGTATAGGATGACTCTTTAAATAACACTCAACGCGTTGGCTACTTCGCTAACCAATCCCATACGATGATGATGTCAAAACTTACAAGTTCTACGGGCCTTAAATCTATGTGTCGATCGGATGACCTTAATAATCACTACGTAAAACCTCTAAGAACAATATTGGTTTCTGAGATTCTTCTATCGGCAAGTTCTATGGCATAACTACTGTCTAAAGTGGATGGTGCAACATCAAGCAAAGCCACTATAGGTAGATAGGACAACAAAAACTTCCTATCGGCAACGAGTCGAATACATAGAATGCTTAACAGTTATATGAGAAGAAACGTTAACAGTGACAACGTTGGAATTAGGGTTTGTTCCTTCCTCACATTGGCGTAAGCCCTTACGTAGCTTCGTTTACTTCCAATGATTTTTTTAGTCTCTTGTTCTATTTTATTTCCAGTCTTGTTTCCACGGTTCTGATTCCTCAACTTAGGACAATATTTCCTAAAATGTCCCGGCCTTCCACACTTATAACAAACAATACCATGTTGATTTCCAACTGGGGCTCTCTGAGTGTTTGGAGTAACAGTAACCTTACAATCCCTAGTCATATGACCAACTCTCTTACAGTTTCCACATCTCACAGTACACAACCCTGCATGGTGTATCTTACACTTGCTGTCAGTTAGGGAAGGATCCAACATACCCCTTTTTCTCATTGTTCCCAGCCGTGTATGCTCTTTCCTCATTCTGGCCTCCAACATTCTGTCACTTGAAAACCGGTTGCTGTCTATGATTGTCTCTCGTATTATTATCCAACATTCTTTTGTTTTTAGCACTTCTAGCATATTCCTTCAACTTTTGATCCATTAAATTGTTGGCAGTGCGAATTGCATCTTGAAGTTGAGTGGGCTCAGCAGCAATCATATTCCCCTGAATATTGTTAGGCAACCCTCCAACAAACCTCTCAACTTTGTCCTCCTCACTTGGGACCATTCTAGTACACAACAACACCAACTCCTGAAATCTTCTAGTATAAGCAGTCAAGTCGTTTCCTTTCACAGCCAAGTTCCATAACGCGTCTCATCTTTTAGACTCGTTTTCTTGGACTTACACTTTGTCTCAACTTCATTAAGTTTGCCCAACTCATGGCATAGGCTGGCCTCAATCCCAACCGTTCTCTTGTGGGTGTTCCACAAGTCAATGCAATGTTCAGAAGCGTGCGCGAAGCATATATTCACTTTGGTACTTCTCTTGACAGTTCTAATATGGAAAATTGTTTATATCTTCTTAAACCAACGCTGTCAACCTACGACTCCTTCAGTTACTATAAGTTAAGTGACTAACTCTTTAGGAAGTCTTGATTTGCACTCTCTAGAGGCATAAATCTTAAAGTTTATAGCCATATTCTCCTTTCGTTCCCCCTTACCATTTCCATTTCACTCCATCTCCCATTTCCTCCATTTCTATTTCCTCCATTTTCTATTTCTTCATTTCCATTTCCTCCTTTTCCATTTCCTCCATTTCTATTTACTTCTTCTTGTTCACCCTCATCTCTCATAAGGGGTTCAAGGTTTCTGACAGCATCGCGCGCTCTCAATGCTTCTGCCATCCGGCGATCACTTTGTTCGTTGACTCCTTCACGCTCTAGGTCGTGTGTTAGGCATTGTCCTATATCATAACAATACACAACACGATGAAAATCCATAGCGATACGAGATTGTTAACGGGGTTCGAAAATAAAATAACAAGTATTATTATACAAAAATACAAAATCATAATATCTTTATGATAATGCCACGATTTAGTAATAATGCAATATGCAATAAGCAATAGAAAATATCATTAAGTTAAAATATCGAACATAGAATGGTAACACTTGATTTCATATCATCAATACTAGATGTTACAACATCGTTCCAAAATATAGGATTTACAAATCCCAAACAATTAGTTAATATTAGGCGTTACAAGTCAATACTAGGATAATGGCGAAGCAATCTAAGAACGGTAACCCAAATGCCTCCTGGCGCAAGCCTCAAGTCTAGCAATCCTCATACGATCATAAAATCTGAAACGACGAATCAGTCTCAACTCCCTCTACACACGCAACTCCCTACGTCAAAATCGGGTAACTCTCTGATCTCAACATCCACAATGTCTCTAAGTCTCCTATTATCCCGCTCCAGCTCTTGAATCCTCTCCAACATATCAGCACTCTGTTGTCCTATCGCTACTATCCTATGTCCTTGATCCCTCTGGATACTCTCAATAACCTAAATATGATGAACCGGAATCTCCTCGGTATGATCATGAAACCTCTGAACCAAATCTACCAAAGTCTCATACGTCAACCATCAACTAGCTCCTCTGAACAGGCTTAAGAATATCATCAACTACCACTGGGTGAGTAGCTGTATCCACTCTAACCTCAACTGGGCCTCTCATACCCGTCTAAATCTCCTCTTGATCAATAACCACAACTACAACTCTTAGCATTCAAATCCTCTATCTCTAAGAGCATCCGCATAAGCGAAACTCTCGTCAATCTCTGCCTGAGTCTTAGGGTCAATCTCAATCCTGTCACTCCTCATAACATCAACATCCATCTCTAAATCAGTCCCTCTAGACCTAGACGGCTCAGAACTCTTATCCTTAAAGTCAACTCCTAATCCGACCTCTCTAGGTACATACGGCTTAAAACTATCCTCTGAACAACCCTCTAAATTTGTCGCTGTGACTCAAGTTCTCTAATCCTTTAGGTGATGGTAATAAGATCTGCACGTGCATAGACAAGCTCCTAAGGGTTTGGTGAAGATAACGGTTACAAATGCAATCAAGCGATCTACACCTCTTGCCGATAAGGACTCGCAGAAAACGAATCATGAGATGTCTCTCGAAATAGTAGTTGAAGGTGAATACTCAGTACCAAAGGAACATAATTATGATGGTTTAGGTCTCGTACACGATGGTGATGATACTGGTAATTGAATGATCAGAAGATGAACGACTAGATGCCTTGGAGAGGGGTTGGTTGTTTCATTTCTTCCATATTTCCACATAGTAATAACATCATCCATTCCATCACTTTCTCTATTTAAACATCACAACCCACATATCTCTATCTTGTTCTTGGTTTGTAAAATGGAGTGACCTCCCTTAGGGGGAGATTGTTGGAAACACAAAAAGTGTCAGTCACTTCCAAGTTGTAATAGGTCTTAGCTCGTAGATTGTGTCATGTTAAGTATAGAAGCTAATCCGGCCCAAGGCCCATGGGAAGCCCATCATAGCCCATGGGCCGGCCATCATGTAACTATATAAGCCCTCTCCTAGCCTTGGAGAGGGGTTGGTTGTTTCATTTCTTCCATATTTCCACATAGTAATAACATCATCCATTCCATCACTTTCTCTCACTAAACATCACAACCCACATATCTCTCTCTTGTTCTTGGTTTAGATCATAAGATTACATGTTTCTTAAATAACTTTATCATTTTATCGGGTTTTTAAGATAATAGAAATTCAGGTGAAAATTTACTAAGTATAGAAATTTATAGATTTTTCGGCATGACCTATTCATTTATAAGACATTTCCCACTTTTATAAAACTCAATGTTTTCCCCTTTTAATTAATCCATGTTGCAAAATACCCGCGTGTTTCAATATACACCTAAACAAAATCAACAAGTAATAAAATAAGTAAAACCAAACACACCCTATTGGGCTGTTAACTGCAAAACCAAACGCACCTTATGTGTTGTTAAACACAAAAATAAACACACCCTTTTGGGCTGTTTATGCACAGATCCAAACGCACCCTTGTGGCTGTTAGCCACAGATCCAAACGTACCCTTGTGGCTCTAAAACACAGAAATAAACACCCTTTGGGTTGTTAGTCACAAAACCAAGAATAAGAATTAATCACTTTCATTTAACCATTAAACCACCATTTAAATCCGGTTTTATTACTAAATCTTGTAACATGTTATTTAATCGATTGTACCAAAACAACCACGAAACCTAAGCGTGCCCTCACACTAAACCCTTTTCAACACGATAATGGTGACGATGACAGTGGCTGAGCCATGGCGGCTGTGCCGCGATGGCGGCTGTTGTAGAGGGGGTTTAGGTAGCGGTGGTGAGGTGGTTGTGGTGGTGGCGTCATGGAGATGGTGGAGGTGGTGCGACTGTGACGGGGTGGAGGTGATGGTGACGAGGTGATGGTGGAGATGACATGGTGGATGTGGTGGTGATGGTGTCGGCTGGGGTGGCAGCCATGGTGGGGATGGTGTCGGCTGGGGTGGATGGTGGCGATGATGTTGGTGGATCGGAGGTGATAAGATGCGGCGGTTGCTGGGGATAATCATGGTGGTGTATAATGGCTGGAGAGGGTGGCCGACGGCGGTGGTCGGAGTTTGGCCAGAGCAGCGCCGAATTTAGAGAGGAGAGGGAGGCTAGGGTTTGTCAAAAAAATGAGTATAACCCTAATATCTAAGTTATATATACTAGAAAGTTTCTAAAAAAATGTGGCAAGTTTAATATAGTTTAGGATTGAAACTGTAAATATTACCAGAGGGGCTGGAAAGGTAATTTTTGTAAAATAGTGGTTCGGGGCTCGTTTAAGCTACTTAACGGATGATTAAAAACACGAAACTTGCGCCATTGCGTTCCAAATGATTTTTCCCACAAAAATGAGTATTTACATGACTATTATTTCAGAATGTTTTATAAAGTTATTTAAAAGGTTTTGTTAATTATTGGGTATCACGATTAAGCTTTGTTAGAAAAAAAATAAACTTTAACTTGAATATTCGCGTTTTAAGGCAAACGTTTTTGAATAAAATAATCAATAATTTATTAAATATCTTAGTTTAATAAAAAGTGATAATTAAATATAATTTAATTATTTTCGTGTCGGTATGCGTTGTTCTCATTTTCAAGCCAAATAAGTTTGAAAAACAAATTTATAAATGAGAATTATGTAGTAATAATTATGATTTATTATTAAAATAAGTTCCAAAAAATTATCGATTACGCGGTAATTGTTTCTACTTGACAATAAAAGGTCAAAAGTCAAGTCAGACCCAAAAAGTCAAAGGGTAAAATAGTCATTTAAAGTTCCAAAAATTGCCGGTTATTACAGATAAAATGTGTACTTCAGGTATTGGATGATTCTTCTACAAAATTCTGATGTGCACTTTGAATGTCAATGATAGAATATCGT
>BQNB010061565.1:0-29069 GCA_026074375.1 Tanacetum coccineum | reverse complement strand
TATAAGTGTGTATGGGTTGTATAAAAATTGATATGGGTTTGTTAAAGGGGTGCTTGTTTGCCGAAGCAATATAGAGAGGAAAAAGGAAGGTTTTTGTTTGATTTTTGTTAAGTGTAAAGTGTGTATGAATGTTTCACTTGTTACTTGCATGTATATATGTAGTAAACATGTTAGGTTAGTCAAGGGGACATAAAAGAGTCTTAGGAATGGCCATGGTCCTAGTCTTTGGTCAAGGTATGGCCTCAAGAGTCAAAGTATGCTAGGAATGGTGTGCCATAAATGAAGTATGGTGTGAAGTTGACCAAGTTGCAATCTTATCTCATTTCTCATGTATAATCTTGTATATGATACAAGATTTTCGGAATTTACAAAGATATACAAGATATATTTATGTAATTTTGTGTATTGGGTATAAAAGTGGGTATTTGTTGAAGCGTAGGAAAGTTTTTGTGGTTCCGGGAGTGCCTAAACGCAATTTATCGCGAAACGTATACACTTTACGTATCCGATAAAAATAAAAAGAACAAAGTTAATAATTATCCTCAAAATAATTATATAACCCTTGCTTGATGTAAACATTTAATTGTTTGATGCCCGTTTACATTGAACGCTAATTTTTGGCGTACGCGATTTAACTTAACGTTTACAATTTAAAGCAAACACGTACAATACTAAAAATAAATAGTACATTTATTGACGTCGTCAAAGACTTGAAAACACAGGGTGTTATAGACTTCCCCCGTTAAACGAGCCTTGTCCTCAAGGCTCACAATGCAGCACTTGACGACGGTGTGGTCTTGGTGAAGAGGTGTGGATATTTCTTTTTGAATTGGTCTTCACGTTCCCACGTGAACTCAATATATATATATATATCGTAATATATATATAATATATTATATGTAATATAATATAATATATGGTAGTTAGGTTTTTTAGCCACTCTAGAGGATTCTAATCCATTCATATGGCGATCAACTTATCCCTAACCTAATCAATTAGCATTGAATGAAATTAACAATTAGCATTTAATGCTTCCATACGTTTTTAATTTGACATTTTTAATTGGGGCTATTAATTTGACGTTTTTATAATTGTTATATGTTTTTTCATTGTTTTTCAACTTTCAAGCATTTAATTTAATTTTCAACATTTCTAAAGCATTTAATTTTCAAAATTTCCTAAAGTAGGTTTTTTTCATAGAATTCAAGAATTCAAAAGAATCTTAAATTCTCTTTATAAAGAGTATATAGATTCTATCATTAAAAGTGTAATTATCATTAAGAGTGTAATTGTCTAAATAAGAAATTTAGTTTCCAAAAATAAGAAATTTCAAGAATTAAGATTAAATCTCTTATATTTAGTAAAGAAGTTTTGTACTAATCTATAAAACACGTGCACTTTACATAGAGAATTTTTATCACTTCAAAAATATATAAAAACACCTCATATCCAAACTAAAATAAAAAAACAAATGTGTGAACAAAAATATACAATAAAACCAATTTTGTTTTAACACAATAATCATAAGAGCTATTATGATTGTTAGCTAATTAGTAGTTCGAATATGTTTCACATATTGCACTACTCAGCAGATTTTTATACGGCGAAGACTGTTGTATTTTCCAGGACGAACAGAAACAAGTTAGGGCGGCGGCGGGAGTATTTTTTTTAGTACCTAAACAAAAAGCAAAAAATGAATATCACAATGAATTAGATATGAATGATGGAACTCTCTAACATGAAAACCAAATAGATCTATATATATAAACAAAAAGGCTAAAAACTTAAAAAAGACCTTACAACAGTATATATAGTGGCAGCAGTTTCTGACAGCAACCTCGTTTCTGGCGGCAATTCCTGGAGGTGACCTCATTTCTGGTGGCAAAAATTTGTGGCAGCAGACGGTGGCTGAAATAAAAATATGACAAATATAAAAATCCGATCTACAGATCTATAAAAGGTATCCAATCCACACAAAAAGGTTGTAATATCCATAGATGTATAATAAACCGCAAAACATTAAAGAAACCCTTTTTTGATGCAGATGTTTCAGTGGTGTTACGGCGTTCGGTGGTGGATGACTTACAATAGTGGCGGTATTCTATGGTAGAGTAGTTTGGTGGTGGTGGGTTTTGATGTTTATGAGGTTACAACCATTAATGAGCTCGTTTGTGGAGGAGGACGATGGTGTAGTGGTGGAGTTGATGGGAGTGAGATAAGATGTGGGAATGAGATGAGATGTATGTTTTTTTAGGGTGAGAAAAATGTGAAAATAAATGGGATGAAAGGGATTCAAAAGGCAGCCTTGTATTTATAAGCCACGATTAATTCCATATTACAAAGCAGTTATCAATCACACATTTAATGTCATTAAACTCGACCAAGATATTTTTGTTAAGTCATCAGATGTTATCAATCACACATTTAATGTTAAGATTCTTAGTTTTCAAGGCTTGTACATTTCATTTCCAATGCTTGTACATTTAAAAATTTTTTCATCACACATTGAATGTCAAGATTCTTAGTCTCTAAAGCTTGTACATTTAGTTTCTAAGGATTGTGCAATTTTCAACTTTCAACTTTTCAAGAAAATCCCAAATCTCCTTTATAAGGAGTATAGATATGAAAAGGCTCTATGTGTTATTTTTTAACCACTGTTTTTGACATTTTATCAGACTAATCCATGACTTTTAAATATAATACTATTAGATAAAGTTCTATCTTTTTAGAAAATTGACGTGACCCTTTAGGGTTATTTATAGGTAGCAAGAATTAAAATTGTAACTTAAAGCTGCGTGCAATAAGGTCGGTCGACCTTGTGGTCGACTACCCAAGTTTTCAATCCTCCTTATTGTGGGGATGTTGGTCGCAAACATTTTGGTAGAACTTAGTTGTATACACGACCGAGATTTTTTTTGTGTTGTGTGTGTTTATTTAATTAAAGTGCATTTTTGTAGGGTATCCTTTTTGTAGTGTAGGTGGTTTTATTATGGTTAAAAAGTCGCATGTAGGTCATCAGAGAAAGAAAGCTGATGTGGTAGGAAAAATGTAGGTCCCCCGGTGTCCTTACTAGAGGTAGCCTAACATAGGCCAGATGGTATAAGCATACTAAACTCACCTGACACATCAGCGCCACATCATCTTTGTCTCTCCAAATAAAGCTCACCTTACAACTCACCTTTCAACCATAATAAGAACTCACCTTAAGCTGGACGGAGTGGGTGCAAACTCACCTAGGTGAGTTTCCCACTCGTGCGCCAGTGCCACGCCCGTGGCAAAACTCACCTAGGTGAGTTAACATTATCATGGTGAGTTTGGGCAATTTTTGTGTCACTTAGGTGGGTTACTCACCTCACGGTGAGTTTTTTTTGTGGGGCCATTTCTTTTTTATTAAGTATATATTAATTTGTTGTGAGTGTGTGGGTTTTTAGTGGGGTATATTTTATATAAAGTGGGTATTTTAATGAAAGGTGAGTTTTAGTGGTAAGGTGAGTTCTTATTACGGTTGAAAGGTGAGTTGTAAGGTGAGTTTTATTTGGAGAGAGAAAGCTGATGTGGCGCTGATGTGTCATGTGGGTTTACCACCACCACTCCATCCAGCCTTACCACTAAAACTTACCTTTCATTAAAATACCCACTTTATATAAAATATACCCCACTAAATATCCACACATACTTACAACCAAATAAAATACATTTTATATAAAAGAGAAGGGCTCACAAAATCAAACTCACACTAGGTGAGTAACTCACCTAATGCACACAAATTTTCGTCCAAAGTCACCTAGCAAAACTGATGTGGCCAAAGTCACTTTATGGGTGGGATAACAAGTCACGTGTGCCTTTTGCAGCTTTATAGTATGATTGTCACAAGCTTTTTTTAGCACATCACAAAAAAACTCCGATATTATATTATTTTAAGGTCTAACCTCTTAATATTTATATTCAAAAATGCATAGACATTATCATACTTAAAATGAAAATTAAAATGAGAAATTATAATCTTGTTTCGATCAACATGTTCATATTTAAAGTCTAAAACATACTTCTGCACACAACCCACTTTACAAGTTGTGAGTTGTGAGAGAACTTACGCCCTCACTACTTGAATTAGCACAATTTAGAGCAATAAAAGGCGAAATGAAAGAAAGAAAATCTAATTTTTTTTCATAGTAAACAAATAATCAATTTACTTTTTTTGTTTCAAATATGAATAAATTATTTGTTAGACATAAGAACTTTTTTTATTCATTTGGAAACCATGTCGGCAAATCTTATTTGTATAATTAATCATATCTATCATTAAATAGTCTATTAGCTTAAAGTCCATTTCTCTAAGCTAACATGCACGACACGTGCTACTTTAAATCAATGGTAATCGTGGAATTTAAACCCTCACTACTAAGTTAAGACATAACTAATATATCTCATATACCATAAGACTCGGCCCATTTCTTTTAGACATCCACCTAACCATGAATTAAACTATCTTGGATCATGCTTAGCACGGCATAAAAAATTACCTAGTTAGGATACATAAAGTATTATTACATACGAAGTAATAAATTGAGCATCTTTAGTTTCAAAACCCTAGAAAATGGGTGAAACCCACGAATCTAACAAATTTCTAGATTCTGACAAATGTCCAAGCGTAATTCAGGTAATACTCGCATTTAATATAATAAATAAATTGTTTTTGGACTTAATTCTAAGATACTTCAATCTTTTAAAACTATTATTAAGGGTATTTTGCAATTTAAAATTTTGACATTAAGATAAAAGGGGATAAATCTTAATATTATAGGATGATATTATTTGATAAAATGCGAGTATTACCTGAATTATGCTTGCACATTTGTCATAATCTAGAAATTAGTTGGATTCGTAGGTTTCATCCATTTTTCTAGGGTTTTGAAACTAAGGACGCCCAATTTATTACTTCGTATGTAATATTACTTTGTGTATCCTTACTAGGTAATTTTTTATGCCGTGCTAAGCATGACCCAAGATAGTCTAGTTAGTTGTTAGGTAGATATCTAAAATAAATGGGTCGAGTCTTATAGTATATGAGATATATTAATTGTGTCTTAACTAAGTAGTAAGGGTTTAGATTCTAAGACTAACATCGATTTAAAGTAGCCTTTACTGTGCCTGTTAGCTTTGAGAAATGGACTTCAAGGTAATTGACGATTCAATGATAGGCATGATTAATTACACATGTGAATATATAAATCAGCTTTGCCGACATGGTTACCAAAAGAATAAAAAAAAGTTCTCATGTCATGCATACATGTTAGCCTACGTTTTTATGGAAGTGATGGTCATTTATATTCTCAAACCTTGTATTAGACTAGATTACGTTCACAGGAATACCTTAAGCTAATTGTGTACAGGTTTTAGGCCTAAAGCCCATCCAAATACCGAACCGGCCCATGGAAACCCATAGAAATCCCATTAATATAGGTTGACTGAAACTAATCTATATAATCCCTCCCTAGCTTGTTAGGGATGATTGGATGGTTCTTTGTTTTCAATGCACACAAATTCTTCCATTCTTTCTCTCTTCTTCTCTATCTCTCTCTAACTTCTCTTTAAAAGTTCTTCCTCTAAAAAACAGCTCTTCCATTCCTAGCTTAATCCATATGTGTTATTATGTTTGTGAACGAGTAAGCAAGAGCCTTACAAGTGGTATCAAGAGCTGATCGAGGTAGATTAAGTGTGGATTATGGTTTGTTATTACTTATTTCTAAAGCTTATTTATAAGAAAAAGCCCACAGCTAAATATTTTTAGCTTATTTCATCCATAGAGTTCTAAGTTTTCTTGTTACACATCTTGAGTAGCATTTTGGTAAAAAAATTATGTCTTATCTTCGTGGCAAACAACTTTTACAAAGCTTATTGAGTGTTTTTTCTTTTTAGCTTATTTTACTTTGTTTTTAAGTTTTTTAATTTAAAAGCTTAAAACTATTAAAATTTACACTCAAATACTTAAGTATTTTTTTGTGGCTTATTGAGCTCTTAAAACTGCTTATTATTCGAGCTTATTTGTGGCTTATTTCACCATATGGGTCTCGGTTTAACTCATAAACTATTGGGACAAAAAGTTTTTAAAAAGAAAAAAAAGGATTATACTATAAAAAGTACCCGCGGTTTAAACCAGATTGACCGCGGTTTAAGTTTTGGTCAGCAATTTAAGGTGTTTCGCTCACCGGTTTATGCTTTTGTAGGCGGTTTAACCCCGCGGTTTACAAAGGTTCAGCGATTTAAGGTGAGAGTGTCTGCGGCTTAAGGTAATCTTATCTCACAGTTTAAACAGGTAAAGCAGGCGGAATAAGCTAGGTGGTTTAAGGGATTATTCTCGGTGGTTTAGGGTTTTACAGGCTAACTCCGTGGTTTAATTGTATTATCTGCGGTGTAAGGTTGTTTCTAGTGGTTTAACAGGACTTCGTCCCGTGGTTTAAGTACTCTTTCATTCGCGGTTAAAGGATAACTTATTCCACATCCCGCGATTTAAGGATTCACGCGGTTTAGGGTGTGTTTGTTTTGCTGTTCGTGACTTAAGGTTTCAAATTCATATGGTTTAAGTTTTTGATTTACATGGTTTAAGGTTGAGTGTACATCATTGTTTTTTCCACTCGCGGTTTAGGGTTAAGAAGTAAAGAAGAAGGGTTAAAATAGTGTCGGGAAAAGAGTTTGTTTGAATATTCAAGCCCTAATTTAAATTTAAACTTTCTACCCTCGAAGTCCAAACATTTTCACCATTCGTTCCTAGTTGACTCATTATCAACCGTTAACCTCAAAAGTAAACATTAATTACACCTTTAGTCCTTCAAAACTCGAACATAGTTCACCATTAGTCCTTTAAAGCTATAATTCATTTCAATTGTTATAAAAAGCAATCAAAGTTTACAATACCACACCATCGCTTTATCAATTAATATCTTGATTTTCATACGTATTTTGCAATGTCGACTCAACAAGATATTAATGTTGCAGGTTCAGAAAACCATCCTCCTATGCTTAACAAAGACAACTATGTTCCATGGTCAAGTCTTCTTCTTCGTTATGCAAAAATGAAATCCAACAAGAAATTTATATAGAACTCTATACCTCATGGTCCGTATGTAAGACGAATGATTGTTGAACCTGGTGATCCTGATAGTACACCTCCTGTAGCTGAATCTTCTAGCATATAGACTGATGATTAACTCACTGACAAAGAAGCAAAGCAAATTATGGCTGATGATCAAGCTATTCAGAATATTCTCATGGGTTTTCCAGAAGAAATTTATGCCGCAATAGACAACTATCAAACTGCTTAGGAGACTTAGTTACTTGTATAACAAATGATGAAAGGATATGATATTAGAGCATAGTAGAAAAAGGCAAAGTAGTTCAATGAATGGGAAATGTTCAAATCTATAGAAAGGTAATTGACTGAATCTTACTATAATTCGTAAAGCTATGGCATGCATCCTATTGGGCCTTTTTGTATTTTAGGATAAACAACATCTCTCCGTGTTGTCTGAGAAAAGGAAAAATCATAAACCATTGTAGCTCTCAACATATTTATGTTCATATTTATCAACAATAACCTGCAACACAAATATCATCATCAATATGTCAGTCGTGAAAATGTCAAGTCACAAAACATATAACACTTTAAAAATACTTAAGAACCAAATGAAAATCAAAGTTCTAATAACATACTATATAAAACTGAATCATTCAATATCTTACAACCTAGTTTCAGAATGAATAATGAACATATAGAGTGATTGACTAAAAGCTAAACAACAAAGCCATATGGAAATCATAATCTCTTTGCTACCTAGGAAAAGATTGGTGTGTTTTAGGTTTTAGGTTAAGAGTTATGACCATGTTTTATAGTAGCATGATTATAGAGGTCTAATGCTTATTTTTAACCTTTTGGAGAGCTGTTTTTTTCAGTTGTTACATGTTTACAACAATGGAGGGCTGTTACTTTTTATTTATACAAATAATGTGCAATCTATTAAAAAACTATCAATATTAGAGGTTATTACAATTAAAAAATTTAAGATAATTAATTTCTTAATTGTAACTATATTTATTATTATTATTATTATTATTATTATTATTATTATTATTATTATTATTAGTATAATATGTTTTATATATGTCTACCCTATTTATAATGTCCTAAAAGCATTATAACGTAGTAGACATAGTTGGATTCGTAAGGTCTTATCAACACCGTTTTTTTATCTTAGGGGGTGTTTGTTTCTGGCTTTAAATAAGTTTAGCTATGGTACTCATAGTCTGTTGGAACAATGGACGGATTCTTATGTGAATGGTTACTATGATTTTGACCCATACGACGATGATATGTATGAAGGCCAGGATATTCCAGACAAGATACAAGATATATGTAATAATTTTAATATCAAAGTTAGAGGTCGTAGGAAGAAATAGTTATTCTTGTTTCTTTTTGAATCTAGTTACTTTGTGTAACTTCGTTTAAGGAAGTAGTTTGCCTATGTAACGGGCGGAGATGTGAGACTCACCCTCATCCTTTTTACTTAACTGTGTTTTGGAGTAATACAATTTACTATAGAAACCCTTTACCCAAAAAGGCAATATTATCGGGTTAGGATTGGGTTAGGTAATTAATTTTTTTAAGTTATTATTTTAACGCCTAATAACACTTCTTTTGTTGGCAAAGAGTCTTATTAGGCATGGGATATAGATAGCAGTAACTTGTAGGGGCGAGTAGAAAAACCAAAAAAAAGTTTCGTTTTCATGTTGGATATGGGCTTGGCAATCTGAACAAAAAACCGAATATATATATATATATATATATATATATATATATATAATATATATATATATATATATTTTTAAATATGTATATATATATATATATATATATATATACATATATGGGTAATTAGGTTTTTAGTCCACTCTATCCTAAAAAATAGGGCGATTCATATGGCGATCAACTTATCCCTAACCTAATCAATCTTTTCCTTTTTCTTCCTTCAATCTTTAATATACTTGAGTTTTGCAACCTAATCTCTGATTATGTTTGTGTAAACTTCAGTTATTTAAGATTCTGGGTTTGATTTTGGTGTGTATCATTTAATTTAAGGTTTTTCTACAATCGTCTTTTTAGGGTTTTTAGGGTTTCGATTATTTTCCTCTATTAACTCTTGTGATGTTTGTAATTATGGATATTGGTTAGTTGTTTGGGTTGTTAATTCGTGATCTAGTTGTTCGCTAGGGCTCTCATCAGTTCAAATTAGGCGTTGAATTCTTGGTTACATCTGTCGCTTTATTTTTTGGTTCTATTGTATCGTTCAGGGTTTATGGAGGAGTCTAATAGTCTGAATATTAGAGAAGGGATTGCCGGTAAGAGCATTGATGCTTTGCCTTGTAAAGAAGATCTGTTATGTGAGGTTACTTCTCGGATGGGAAACTATCACGACCTGTTAGGGTTTCGCAATACCATTATGTTGATCTTGGGCGTAACACTAATTCTGAACATGTTGGTAATGGTTGATAGACTAATGCAAATGCTCCATTGGGTTCCTCTAATGCCTCAGGATCTAGCCATGGTAAGGGTACTCTGTTTGGTGTGGAGTCTAACCTTAACTTTGATTCGACTAGTAAGGCTGTTGGTGGCGTGCATGGGATAAGTGCGACAAAGATCAACATGCCGTGTGTTTCAGGTACGGTTAATGTTGCTGAAATATTTGGTGTGCCACTCAAGACTCTTGAGGACATTAATAATATAACTAAGGGAATTGAGCTAGGAAAATATAAGGCTGTATGATCAGGAATGACTAGTGTTATACGCAAAGCTATTATGGATACTCTTTTTGCCATGTAGGATGCACTTTTTGACTGAAAATCCTAATGTGACGTGTGCTAACTCAGGTTCGGTTAAGTTTGGTTCTTTGGGAATTGAAGAATCCTAATTGTCTAGTCTATCTCTCTTTAAGATAAGCTAAGTTCATATGTTGATGCAGCCGGAGGGTCAAAACCGGAACCAAGTAAATCAAAGACGAACTTTCGTTCCTTATTTTCAGAAAATTTATGTGAAGGTGCCAAATTTTCTTTACCAAGAAAGGTTGTTGGAACGGTTATTACATGATTTGCTAATACTTTGTATGGATATTTTATTGGTAAACGTATTGCGTTTTCGGTTATGGAGGACTACGTTCGAAATAACTGGAGTAAATATGGTTTGACAAGAATAATGATGAACTCCAAAGCCTTTTTCTTTGTTCAATTTAAAACATCAAAAGGATTAGAGGATGTTCTTAAGAACGGACCATGAATGATCTATAACAGCCCTATCATTCTTAAGAAATGGTCTACGAATACGTGTTTATGTAAAGAAGAGTTAACCCGTATTCTGGTGTAGATTAAGATTCAGGATATTCCTATATAGGTCTTCTCAGAAGATGGCTTAAGCATTATCGCGTCTCAAATTGGTAAGCCTATTATGCTTGATTCCTATACCTCCTTGAAAGATGGCTTAAGCATTATTAAGTCATGGGGGAGAAGTAGTTTTGCCCGATGCTTGATTGAAATTAATACGGATGATGTTCTTAAAGATAGTCTTACTCTAGGGGTTCCTATAATTAAGGAATCAGGGTTTACAATTGAAACAATTAATATTGAGTATGAATGGAAGCCACCTCGATGTTACTTATGTAAGATATTTGGTCATGTTTATGACCATTGGCCTAAAAAGGTGTTGATTCCTCTTATTGTTAAGAAGACCAATGATAGATTCCGAATGGTGGGAAAAAAGAAGAAGAAGGATAAATCTAAGTCCACTAATGGTGGTTAGTTTGGTGGTCAGTTGGGTAAACAAAATGTTAAGTATGAGCCAAAGGCAACTACGAGCGTGCCAAAGAAGGGAGCTACTAATGTGGGTAATGCATCTAAATCTGGCTTGTCTCCTGGGTCTTCTTTGCCAAAGAGTAAGCCCTTGAGGCTATGGTTCCTCCTACTAAGGCAGGTATTATCACTATGTCAAATTCTTATGCTGCCTTGGATGAAAGCAAGGAAAAGGTTGAAAATGTGTATGATGAATCGCCTAACTTATTCATTAGTACAAAAATAGGTGAAAGTTCATCTACTCTCACGGTTGCTGCTGGTTAGCTTTTTGGATGCGTATTTTGTTTCTAGTTTCAATTGTTTAGTTGTTTCTAGAGTTTTAAGTGTTTATGGCACGCCATAAGCACTAGTTGTTTAAGAGTATATCAAGCTGCAAGCTTGTGGTTAATGTGGTACTTCAGCCACATTTAATTTGTACTTAACATTTTTGGTTTTAATATAATTTACTGGGTTAACCCTTTACCCAATAGGGGAGCGTTATTTTAGTATACACTTTAAAGTGAAAAATAACAGGCACAAATCTGAACCGTCAAATGTAGCATTAGAGATGTGACTTAATTGTAATTAATCCAATGACATTATAGTAATTACCATAAAAATTAGATGGCAAAATGTTGAATTAATTCAATGACATATGGTAATTACTTTATACGCATTAATTAATTTACACGCATTAAATACTTTCTTTGACTTTTTTATTAAATGCTAAAAACTACTAACTAATTCACATGCATGTTTTTTTTACTTTTATAGCAATTTTTGGTAATTAATTCACACGCATTTTTCTGCTTTCATTTAAATGTTTTCTTTGACTTTTTCGTATATAACATTTTTTAAATGTTTTCTTTAACTTTGATACAAATAATCTACTGATACAAAATAATCAACTGACACAAATAATCAACTGATACAAAATTATTCTTGCTTCTTCCTTTCTAGTTTTTGTTCAAAGTCAGTGCTACACAAATAATCAACTGATACAAATGATCAACAGATACAAATAATAAACTTACACAAATAATCAACTGATACAAAATAATCAACTGATACAAATAATAAACTTATACAAATAATTAACTGATACAAATTTCTTCTTGCTGGTACAAAACCATTGAATGCATCAAAAAACAAAAAAAATTGATGGAAGTATATTAAAATGGATATCTATAGAAAGATAATTAAATACTCGTCATGATGGTATGTTTTTTTCGCTTCACGATTTACGGTTTAAAAGATATTTAAGTTTTAAAAATAAGTGAAATAATAAAATTCTTTTAATCTCACCCATTTATTTCTTTTTAGATTGATGGTGTGGATGAGTCCCTAGTATGCAAGTCATTTATGGTATCTAATATAACTCATCAATAAATATGCGTTTTATGAGGTATTAATGGGGAGTAATAGTGTAACGTATTAATGGTTTTATGTTGAAAATAAGATTACCATAATACCCTTAATTATATTAAAACTAATTCATATTTTCTTTTAAACAAAAGGGACACTTGTCACTTTGTTATTGGTGCCTATTATTTTCCACTCATAAGTGTTTACCACATGAACGCAAATCTTATATATACACACACACACATATATAGATTTGGGGTAAAATAAAAAAGGATTTATAATAAAAATGATAGGAAGCCACCACACGTTGTTACCCTTGCCCCTTTTTTGAGATCTAAATGTTCTAATTTACTCCTTTAACTATTTGCCATTTTCAATTTTGTTAGAACTAGTTTTTGTGTTTTCTGTATTGAATGAATAGTTATCTTGGATATCTTGCGTATTTTATCTTTTTGTGTTTAAATTAATCCTTTTAGTGGATTTATATCTATGTGATCATGTTCCGAGAAGTTGTTCCGTGTGTAACTTGAGTATTTTTAAAAACGAGTCCCGACGCGTCCATTAATATTCAAGTAAAATTTAAATAATCTAGCCATGAAATATGTCATGTGAGTAATCTAGATTCTTGGAAAAGTATTTTTAAGTTGAATAAAATACTAAGTAACTTCGGGTAACGTTTTAATTTGGCAAAACTTGAGTCTTAAGCAAACCCGACATAAAATTTGGCAATCCCGAGCCCCTAGGAGCCCTTGTAGACGTGTGAAACCAAAGAGGGGACAAGGAGGATAAATGTGCCACTACCTTTGTCCTCACATTCATCCATATATCCCATTCTTTCTCTCATTCATGCATTTCATTTTTCCACATACAAAAAAAATATCTCTCTTGTCCTTCTTTCTTATTGTGTTTGTCCCACATGAAACACACACACACATACTTAAAATTTTGAAACTTTGATCAAGAACATGAAGATTTAGAAGCCTTGAGTCGATTCTAGTATTCGGGTTATCATCTAAATAACATTTGGGTTGTCAGATTGTGTCTTAACTAGATTTTGAAACCCTTTCTTGTAAGTGACATTTTCTTAAAACTTTTTGTACTTTTAATCTTGTTATGATGCATAAAAGCTAGTTGTACGGTACGCTTGTTAAAAATCGAACACGAAAAATTTACGTAAAACTACATAAGGGTACGTTTGGTTCGAACTAGAGATAAGAGAAATAAGGGTTTATCATTTTGATGTCGTGGTTGTGACGGTTGAAAAACACTTTAATACTATGTAGCTTATTTTTGGTTTAGCTTGAAAATAAGCATTTTCGGCTTATTTTGGTACTTATAAGAATTCGGCTTAAATAGGTTTTATGAGGAAAGTGGTTTTTGTCATTTACCTATAGTTTACCTTATTTTTGTGAGCTTATTTGATGGCTTATTTTGGGTATTATGTTGGATTGTAGCTTATTAACTTATCTAAAAGCTTATTGGACTTACTTTGGGCTTATAATACTTGCGGCCTAATAAGGCCCAATAAGCTGTGGCTTATTTTGGACCTTATTATGGTTTGGCTTATTTTCATGGTTTGTGGTTATAGCTTAATATTGTATTTGAGACTTGACATAGCTTAACGACTTAAAAATAAGCTATAGATAGCTTATTTTGGGCTTATTAGGCCACGACCAATAAGACAAGCCAAACCATGGCTTGGTCTTGGTCTGTGAGTCTTGGCTTGTGTCGTGGTTTATACTTCAGACTTATATTTGGTATTATATACGTTATTGGACTTAAATCGGATATTAGAACTTGAAAATAACTTAATGGCCTCTATTGGGCCTTAAGGCGCAATTAGCATTAACTATTCATTTTACATGTTATAACAAACTTTTGGAAAATGGAGCATGCTTAGATAATTATATGTAAGTCGTTTGAGAAAAATGTGTTTTGATAAACGTTACGAGACATGGATTTTCGGTATTTTGTCGAAAAATGGTGAGATTGTGGAAAATGTTTTAAAATTAAGGTTAACAACCTTGGAAAACGTTGTATAAATGTACGGGCCATGTCAAAAATTCGTGAAAATTCTACACTTAGTTTTTATACAAAACTTGCTTTTTCGATAAAATAATAAAATATTATTATTTTAATAAGTCGACTAAATGATGAAAAGTGTGATTTTAATAATTAGTTTTTAGACTTCTTCGAGTCGTTTATATAAAATAAACGTGTCATTTTATGAAATCTATACAATTAATTAAGGAAACTAAGCTTACCAAATGAACTTATCGAATTATATTATATTAAGAGATGAGCAAGAACATGTTAACTTTGAATCTAAGTCGTCAACCATCACACCACTAATTATGTAAGAGTAACCGTACAACGCGCATCTGGCCTCTATGCATCGATCTTGAAAACATACTTTTGGGGAAAACATATATCTAAATTGAACATTAACTGGATTAGGTCGTAATCAGACGTCATTGCCTTTGCTTGTTTGATCTAGATCTCTTCTGTTATCATCTTGCTTAAGGTGAGTTCTCGTAGCACCACTTTTTAAATCTTTTATGTTATAGGAAAATGATACTCAAAGTTATCTATTAACTTGTTTTCATACTGTGCAAAACTTTTATCTTTTTAGAGAATGCTATGTGCCTATGACTGTAATGTGTATTGCATGAGATATGGTGAATTGGTTGTAGATTGAGTTGTTAGGAGTAAACTTGTGAACTTGGGGAAACTTCCGCCCTATTTATAGCTCCAGCTGGTCGGCTTTAGGTGTGAGAAGCTAGAGAACTTGACATTTAGTGAGCGTGGGTAACATTACATGCGACGTATCTATGAGACTATGATGACCTGAGGTAAGCCAAAGTGGTGTCCGTATCTATTATGTACCTATGAGTTTGTGTTAGCATAGAATTACTATGTTAGCATCTATAATTAGGTGTAACTATGTACCTAGGATAGTAATTGAGTAGTCATGTTATGTGGTATATATGTTTGTGGTGTGTCTTGGTTCTATGTATTAAGTAGTCATGTTCTATGGTTGTCCATATTTGTTGTGCGTCTATTGATATAAGAGTTCGTAGGTGTTGTCATATCGGTTCATTATGATTTTGGGGATGAAAGCTGTAAATGTGTCTATTAAATTTTCTATGCTTTTGTTACTTCTCTTGTTTTTTTTAACTTATCGAGCATACTTGAAGACTTATTGAATTGTTTGAACGTGATTGAACTTTTGAACCGTATTTGAACTTGATTTGAACTTGTTAACTTTGGAAATGTGTTAAACTTGGAACCTTGAACTTAATATGTATGTTGTTGTATGCTTGGAACCCGCCACTACTTTTAACTCACTTTCCCCCTCAACGGGATTGAGACGTTAGTACTTATGGATAGCGCTATTAGGAGATTAGCCCCTCCTCACTCCCCGCACAAGGGTGCATAGTACTAAGTGTTTGTGCCACACTATACAACTGGAACTTGATTGGATGTTTGGAACGGTTAGGCTGAATACGTTTAAGTAGTGCCTCGCATGAACACTATAGCATACATACATGTTGAATTGATTTTTGTACTATGTTACTTAATGTAACGAGAACTGTTTTGAAAACTTGATTTGTTTTGGACTCTCAACTTGTTTGGAAATTGATTTCGATGTGGACAACTGTTTTTGATAATTTTCCATTGAGTTGGCAAACTTTTATCAGACATCAACTCTTTTATAAAACTATATTTGTTGTACATAAACTTGAGAACTCACCAACTATTTTGATAGTTGACCATTTTTATCATGCTTTTCGGGTAACATTCCTAAGGTGGAAATTTAGTGTACTTGCTCTTGGACATGTTCAAGATGTCCACTTTCTTCCAAGTTATTGTCTTTTGGGTGATCCATGTTCGGAAGAAAAATAACTTTTGTTGACTTTTGTACTCTTTAAACTTGTATTTGGTATTGTTGTAATTCGGATAATTTTCTTTTATATCATGTATGGTGTTTTATCTATCATCTTGTGTGATATTTATTAATATGTTACACCTTGCGGTTCCGCCTTGGTGGGGTGTGACAGATTGGTAATCAGAGCCTAAGGTTATAGAGAATGCCGGTTTTTCAAAAATAAAAATCTAAACTATTACCAAAATGATTTTCTTTTTTCTATAAACACCGAACATGAAACGAGTCGGCTAGTCCGAGTGGTTGCATCATTAGACCTAAATTAGACATAACTTAATCAACTATGTCTAATTCAGGGAGTATCATGCAACACTGGGTATAGTCATTTTTTTAAACAAGCTTAAAAACTAACTTTCTACTTTAGTCACTAAAAAGCATACTAGGAATTATGTGCACTGTATAATGCATACTTTTAGATGCCCACTATTTGATTTTAGTACATCATGCTTGTTTTGATTGATCCATTTATGTTCTGAGTTTGCTTTCACATCGGTTATTGTCGTTATAGTGTCACACTGTCCCCAAACACATTGTTATTAAGGACACCATTATAGTCACGAGTGATTGCCTGAGTGAGTCGCGACGTACATTTAACTACTTTTCGTATCCTTACCCTGCGTAGCACCTCGAGGAGGACTCGTTGATAAATTTCGAGTCAGAACTCAAGGCGAGCAGCAGGTGAACTACGTATGCACGACATGTATAGACGCTCGTTCTTTCACTATTAGGGCTGTGTCGACCTATATTTTGGTCATGTCTCTATCTTATTTCATCATGTGGATCCCTTTGAATATAGATCTTACTACCTTGGTAAGGGTTGTAGCTAATATGAATAGATTCACATAAACTACAGGAGAAACAATGATTAAGAACACTATAAGTTATGCGGAATCTAACTTATAATGCAAAGAAGAACAATGAATATTGATAACTAAGCTTTTGTATTAATTGCTAACTATGAGATTGACAATGAACTGATATCTCTAACTATGCCGTAAGGGTTCCTTTTATACACCAAGGAAAACCCTAATCTTGGCTTACAAAACGCGTAAAAGATCATGCATATCTTTTCCTATAATAACTCATGCATATCTCTTAAACGGTACTAACTATTTTATACTAACGGTACTAACTATCTGAGCAGTACTTAACATTTTGTACTGTCAGTACTAACTATTACTAGCGGTACTAAGTATATAACTAACGGTACTAAGTCAGGAATGTATAATTCCCAACAATCCTCCCCTAAACATGATTGTTGAACTTGTTTAACTTCATGTTTCTTCGGTGTAGATTCTTTGAACTTCATGGAGGATGTATTCAAACACTCTGACAAATCTTGATCTGACCTTAAAGTTTCTTTGACATCTTTTGCTATCCTTCTGCAACATGTCTTTAACAATACATCAACATCTTTTCAGTAACAACCCAACTAAGTTGGCTTTGTAGTTTTTGTCAAAGTACCAGCCATAAACGGATTTGATATTCCTTTACCAGTATCCGTTTGTTTTGGGATAGTCAACTCTTTATTGCAAAATATGGTGAGTTGATTACCATATAGTTTTTGGTAAACTGTCAACCATAAACGGATTTAAAAAGTCTTTATCACAAGTCGTTTGCTTATGGACTAGCCAGTTCTTATACCTATTAAGCATGGTGAACTGATGACCCTTTGTTGTGTGGTGGTTAGCCAACACTCAAACCCTTCTCAATTCCATTTCATCTTTACTCTTCATTAAGCTTTTGCTTAATGAACCTTATCAAATCTAATGCAACAATACTTTCTACCTCAACTTCTAATCCAAAATCAAACATTCTTTGCAGCAATTCCTTAGAGAGAGGATATTTTCTTTCAACTAGCATGTCAATAACTGTTCCATCCTTAAACTCTAGTATGCAAACTCCACAACCCTCATACAGTCTCCAAGTGACAATCTCCCAATCTTGTTGATCATTCTAGAAATCACCTTGATCAGTTACTTCTATTGAGGATTCCATCATAATTTTTAAGTCTCCCCAAAGAATCAACTCTATACCTTCTGGTGTGCTTTCTGAGTACTACTTCATTACCAAATCATATAAGTGAAACATATCTTGTCTATGAAAAATATGAAGTACTTCCATTAGATAGTTGAATGCCTTGAAATTTCCATTGACTCTGTAGACAACAAGGTAATCCTCCTCTGGTGATGAAACCTTGTTCAACTTATAAATAAACGATTTTGTCTCCATTATTTCACTATCTATGGTACCTTCAAATGTAACAATCTTTAGACACTTTATGTGTTCATCATCACTATCAACATCTGGTTGTGGTCTTTTCCTTTTCCTAGCAATCATCTTCATATGACCACCCTTCCTTTTCTTAGTACCCTGCTCTGTCACATTTACCTTAGCAGGTACCTTTGCTGTATCTTATTTCTTTGCAGTTTCTTTAGAAACCCTCTTCTTTAATCTCTTCTGTCCAGTGTCTTTTGCTTCTTTATTCATCTCCTTAATCTTTCTTTCATCCTCATTGGAACCAACAACAGTGAAACTTTCATCAAACCTTTTCACTTTCTCATATAAAGCTTGTATTTCTTCAAAAGTTTTACTTTTTCACATCTTCTTCCTACTTGCTTCCAATCCCTTACACCTTTCTTGCAATCTCCTCATCATGAGCAAGCATCTTAAACTTCTTTCAATCATTGATGTCTTCTGATTCCAGTGTCAGATTCATCTTCTTCAAAAGTCTTTTTCTTGCCCTTGTCCTTTGGGATCACTCCTTTAAAGAGGCTTTTAAAGTTAGAAGATATCTTGTTGAAGTAGGCCTGGTCTTTTAATATTCCTACATCCTTCAGTTTCAACCTTTTCCTCCTTTTCTCTTGAAACTGCTTTGGCTTGGCTCATGTTGAGAAGAACTTGAGCAATAGTTTCATCATCTCCAAATATTGTAGGAGTAGGTGTTGGAGTCGTCGGAGTAGCACTTCTTCCTTCATTTTGATCAACAGTACCTTCATCTGGTCTGTCAGTACTAACTTCTTCCTTGTTAGTACTAACTTCTTGCTTGTCATTACCTTTATCTGGTCTGTCGGTACTAACTTTTGGTTGATCAGTATTAAGTGCATCTTCAGTACTAACTTCCTTTTCTGCACTTTCCTTCTCTTCATGCACTACATATCTTGTCCTCCCCACATCTTGAGCATCCTCAGTCTCCATATAGTCAATTTCATAATCATCAAGCTCATCAAAAGCTGAATCTTTATAGACTGTAGGTTTAGCTTTGCCAGATTTCCTCCCCTGTTTGGATACATACTCCATTTGCATCCACTGTTTCTTCAAGGATTTCTTTCCTGCCAATCTTTGCTTCATGGATATACTCTTCATCCAAGCTCTGTGGTGTGTGATAACAGGTTTGGCTTTCTTCTTAAGCTTCTTGATCTGTGCCTTCAAGTGTTTAATTTCTTTGGCTTAATCTGTAACCTGTGTACACAAGGAGATACAAAGATCATACACACTTTGAAGTGTCATGTCACCCTCATTCCCTAAAAGGGATTTATCACTGGATGACTGACCTCCATGATTCCCACTAGAACCCTTGGAATGGAATCAGTAAATAGAAGTAGTGAAGGTTTCTGAGAAAGGTTAGTCTGTGTCTTATGTTGGTCTATACTTGGGTGAGGATGAGAGGGTATAGGTTGAGGTTCAGATGGTCTTTCTGACCCTTCACCCTCATCTTCTGTTGGTTAAACCAACATGTTAGGAAATAAAGGTGTGACTTTCCCTGAAAAATGTTTTCCCTTTTTGACCATAAAAGAGAAAACTTTACTAGTTAAAGCATTAATAGGAAAATGGTCTAAGGGCACAGGCACATTCTTTAGCTGTTTATCCAAAAAGACTGAAATAAATCTTGGATACATAACAAACTTTTTCTTTGCATCCAAGTGTCTCATCATACCATCAAAAATTAATTTAGAAAAATTATATTTCTAATTGGTGGTTAAGCAAATTACTGCTGTGGCAATATTAGTGGGAAGTTGATCCCAAGAAGTGCTTTTAGAACTTATGCAGTGATTCATGGTATGAAAAAGAAATCTCCACTGGGGTGAAAACAGAGCTTTGTTAAATGTTAAGACAGTTAGGTCCCCCTCATACCTCATTAGCTGAATAACTATTAAATAGAAGTCCTGATTTGGGCAAAGAATCTATCCGCATCAACATCATTAAAAAGAAGATTATTTCTTATTGTATGCCTCTAGATAGACACGAGGCTGCCAACTAGGTTCGCAGTATATACCAACATTATGATTATTTTGGATTTAGCAGACATCCAAAACTGTTCAACAAATGTAGTAGAGACTACAGGACTTACAGTGAGAGCATAGTGAATGGAGCTTCGCGTAAGAAAGCTGATAATTCCAATGAAACTACTTTATTCCATCAGTCTTTTCTCAAATAAGCGGACCATGTTGTGGTTTATGGCACGACTCAAGAATAGCCATACTTGATGAATTGATAAGCGACGATGAGTAAAAGATAGGGTTATGATAGAGAAAGAGAATTAAGAGAGTTTAACAGTTGAGAAACTGTCAATCGATATGGGTTTATATAGGTTGAACAAACCCAAAATCAAAGAAACCGTTTCAATTTACACTTTAGACCCTTGGCGGTATTTTCTCCAACGTCTTTATAGCGGTACTATCTTTGCCCAACGGTATTAACTTTGCACTGTCGGTACTAACTTTTGTCAACCAAAAAATGAACAAGTCTGGCAACAACAGTTCTTCAGTACCATTTATATCTCTTTCCAATGACTCTCTAAAACCCAAATAACTCCATGAAAATCATCACTATGGTCAAGATTCTTCTGCACACTGAACACTTCATACAAACTATACAACAAATCATATTGCCTCCCCTTAGCTAATGCAGCTTATGGATTGATCATCCCAATAGTAACAACCAAGAACTGAAACCTGCTAACATCAAATGCCTTGGTTAGAAGATCAGCTACATTGTCATCAGTGTGTATTTTTAGCACCTGGATAAGTTTCTTCTCATATGCATCCCTTATGAAGTGGTGCCAAATTGCAATATGCTTTGTTTTAGAGTGAAATACTAGATTCTTTACAATGCATATAGTACTTTCATTATTAATGTAGATCTTTGTGTTCATGAAATTTATGAACCCATAGGTCAACATTTTAAGTTTTGAATCCATAAAACTTGCCCACAGCAATTTGCAGCAGCAACATATTCTGCCTCTGTAGTAGAAGTAGCCACAATTGTCTGCTTTTTGCATTGCCAAGAAATAACAAACTATAAACTAACTAATAAGCTAACTACTAATAAGCTAACTATTAGACTCTCATTGGAGAGATCTAACTATGATGGATAATTAAACTACATACCTTAGACATCCTTTTATAGTATAAGGAGTCAAGGTTTACATGGAAACTAATAAAGATAATAATGATAAAATTAATTATCTTTGACCAAATCTTGTTCTTATTCTTATCTTTGACCAAATCTTGTTCTTGTTCTTATCTTTGACCAAATCATTATCTTTATCTTTGACCAAATGGAAACTAATAAAGATAATAATGATAAAATTAATTATCTTTGACCAAATCATTATCTTTATCTTTGACCAAATGGAAACTAATAAAGATAATAATGATAAAATTAATTATCTTTGACCAAATCTTGTTCTTGTTCTTATCTTTGACCAATTAATTATCTTTGACCAAATCTTGTTCTTGTTCTTATCTTTGACCAAATCATTATCTTAATATTTGACCAAATATGAGAGAATTTTCCAATTCTTATCTTTTGAAGACTTCTACAATGACGACTTTGGTCCTTCTTGTTTCCATTTTGTTCATTCATTATTTTGTCTTTATAAACTCAAATATAATTCATAACAATCTTCCCCTAGTTGATAATGACAAAACCCAATAAGCATGAACTTCCCCTGAAGTTAATATATGAATGAAACTTCTTCCCCTTTTTGTTATAATCAAGTAGGGGTCTTCTATAGATATGCAACCTCAAGTAGTGCATGTAGATGGTTAAACATTTAATCAATAAGCTTCCCCTGAAACCCATATGTTTACCATCTCTTGAATCTCGGACTTAGTAGGCTCCAAGCAGCAAATTATCAATGATGAAGAAAAACGAATAATACGAATTTGTTGAAGAAGTTGAATTTCCCAAACTTGTGTCTTATATCCTGTTTATCCACATGACGTCGAGTCTCATACCTGCTATGTATAATTAGACCTATGTCTCTTGACAAAATCCTCATTACTCTATTAAATGAGACACTGAGCACAATAACGCAACTCCTTAAAGTGATAGCAAATGTACGTAGTAAACATCATAAGGTAGATCGTACACCTTTGCTAGATTCATCAAGTCTTCGTCACCGCCTTATAATTACGAACAAGTTATCTTAAAGGTGACCACTCCTTTAAGATATGATAAGAACACAAAACCTGTGAAAATCAACTACAACATCAAATAAGTAATAATCAAATGTCTTCTTCAAATAATCTCCAAAATGAGCCATAAACATCATCGTTCAAGATCCAAACGCGTCCAAAACCCAAAATGTGTGTGTCATCTAATATCGGCCAGCGCTAGCGGTACAAACTAGCTATATCGGACAAAGCTACCTGTACAAACCAAAACTGTCATTAGTGACCATATTTCTGTCTCAAATCTGTCACTAACTGTTGCTGAGTGGTTGCAAAACTGTCACTGATCTGCACTTTCTTCAACCAGCACAAACGACCAGTAGGAATGTAACACAACCAATAGAAACCGTTTGAAGAGCCAGCACAAATCGTGAACTACCAGCAGTAACCAGGAGCGACCAGTAGTAACAATGAGCAACCAGTAGGAACACCATGTACCCAGCAGGAAACGAAACAATGAGTGTACATGGCAGTACTAAACCTTTGAATATATGTAAAGATGTCATTATATGACCACCAACAATCTTCCTGCTGCTATACCATGCCCATATCATTGACCAAAAACATGTATCATTATGTTACACAAACCAGAAAAACCAAAACCTGTATCTAGTTCCTGCTGCCCTTTCATAGCCTGTTGCTGCTTCTACTAGGGTTTATAAAAACCCTAATCTTTTCATTTTTGTGGTTCAAGCAACAATAAACAATACGAACACGCCATAATCCGAACACAAACAGATCCAAACATACATAATCTCTTCTTTTTCTGAAATAGTGCTTACAAAACATGCTTATTACATCTCAGTTATGGATCATTATTGGTCCCAGACCCACCTCCCCATAACCGCCCATTGATCCATCTCAGATCAAATCACAACAATAATAATAGGGTTTGAAAAACGAGCTATTATTACGAGAGACAAACAAAAATTTGTATCTCAGCTAGAGTTCATCACGTTGATCCCAGATCACACTCCCCATAGCCAGTTGAAATAATAATGGGGTTTAGTCCCAGACCAAAATGCGGCATTATTATGTTATGCAATAAACAGTTTATGAAGAACAAAATCAAATCAAGCAGAGATAAATATGATTGAACCATATCATTTTCATAATTAGGGTTTTATGGCCTTCAAGAACATCATGGACAGCAACACGACACCTTGTAGATCCTAGATCGAGAGCCACAAGGCTCTGATACCACATGTAGATCCCCGATCTAGCTCATCTAGGATATCATAACCATGATCTAGCGGAATAACAAATAATACAACCATAATTAAGAATAAGGTGTTACTACTAAACATTAATCCTTTCATTGTATTTGATCAGGATACAAAGGCTTACTATACTACTAAGCTACTAATAAGCTAGCTATATAAGCTAGGGTCATAAAAGACGTGACGCATTGAGTACACAACACACCTTTAGGTTTACTTTGTGAATTGATGAATGTTAATAAACCTTTGACGCTACCCCTCTTTATATACTAGAGGGGTTAGGGTTTACAAGACAAGATAAGATCAAATAAAATTAGGAAACTATAAATCAGCATGAAATACTATTTGACTAATCTTCAATCAGCATTAATGTTGATCTTTATCTTTTAGCTGAGCATTAAATATTGTTTGACTAATCTTCAATCAGCATTAATGTTATTCCAGCTTTGTCTTGTAGGTCCTCCATCTTTAATATGTTTTATCATAATCAACTCAAAGTATAATTCCTAACAATCAATTGTGGCCTTTGCAATTAAACAAGCTAAACCTCCAGAAGGAACAATGTTCTCTAGATTGAAACTGAACATATTGTTTTGTCTAGGGATTCTAAGTAAGACTTGATTTTCATCAGGTAACTTAAATTCAGGAGATAAAACAAGACATTCAGAGTCAGTGAAAAGAACCTTGTTCTTCTTGTCACACATCTGTGACACAGAAAAGAGATTAAATGTTGTAGTTCTTTCACAAAGCACACATCCTCAAAATCTAACTTTTCTGTTTTTATTTTACCTTTACCAGTTATGTAACCTTTACCTCCTCCAAAACCAACAGGGCCACCATTAAAGTCTTGATATTCAGCAAGGTAGGCCGTGTTTCCAGTCATGTGTCTGGAACATCTACTATCAACAATCCCTTTATTTTGTAAAGCACTTTGTGGATAATCATGCACATTAAATAAAAGAGATTAGATTCTCTTAGGGACCCAAGCCTTTTTGGGCTTGAGTCTGCCTAGTGGATCTTTGAAAGTGAAACAATTTCTAAGACTTGATCCACCATTATATTTAGAGACTTGGTTCCAGTAATGTCTTTTGGGTCTCTAATTACAACCTGCTGAGGACTTAACAGCAGTTTCCCTTTTTCTCTTAACAGCACTAACTACATTTACCTCAGCAGTATTAACCTTTTGTTTTGAAAAATTTGTTCTAAGTGCTGTTGTTCTATTAAATGACTTTCTAAAAGGTGAAACAGATTTATGAAAGCCAGCTTTTGGTCTAGCATTATTCACAATAGGCTTAACAATACTAACTTTCCTAGCAACATTAATTGGTACTGCATGTCTGTTAAAATTATGCCTAGCAGTATTAACTGTGTTAGTACCGCTAGTTCTAGCAGTATTAATTGGAATATTTCCAGTTCTAGTTAGTACTTCTTTTGTAACAAATTGGTTTTGATGATTCATTCTTTGTACATTGTTCCATACTGGCCTAATCTCCCTTTGACTAGACCCCTTACTCATCCTATTGTTTAATTCAGCTTGTTTAGCCATCCTTTTCTCATGAAAATCACAATCTCTAATAAGATGGCTAAAACTTCCACATACAAAACATGCCTTTTTGGTATACCCAAATCCCAACCCTAGTTTTTTAGACATTAAACCACTACAATCCTTTTTGTCAGGTTTAGGACTCTGACTACATGTGTTTTGTTCTATAACAGTTTGCCTAGGAGTTTTTACATGCTTATCAGTATTAATAAAAGCAAAACTAGGTATTTCCTGTTCTTTTGTGGGTAGAGACACATGTTCATCTTCACTATCTGATTCATACTCCTCAATGATAGGAGCATCAGACCAAACTTTAGGTTCACTTACTACTTTGGGTTCATTGACAACTGGTTCAGGCATAGATTCATGTGTTTCTTCACTACAATTGGATTCACAAGAATTAAAGTCACTGCTTCTAGCATCAGATTCACTAGGTTTAGATTGCTTTGGACCATATGTAAATTGTGAGTCATCTATTTCTTTATCAGGTCCAGAAGGGATGTAGATCCCTGTCATTGGAGGGGGAACTGCATGCATCCCCTCTGCATATCTATCATTCACAGGACTATCTTCTATATCACTTGTCCTACTGACAAACACACTTTGGAAAACTTCATTTTCATAACTTAAAACACTTTTATTCATTTGATCACCATACCCAAGCCCAGCCTTATCCTTAGCACTCATCTGACTATTTAGCAAAATATTAAGATTTTTAGAAGAGTTGTGCCATTTTTCTACTTTAGCTTTTAAATCTTCTTTTTCTTTTTCAGCTTCTGCCAATAGTTTCTTATGGTATGTAAGGACATCAGTTTTATCATCTAAGTCAATTTTCATAAACCTTATCTTTTCCTCATACCAAAGTTGACTTTGTTGATGAGCAACTAATTGTGCTTCAACTTTCTTTAAAGCTTGAGTATATGCCTGTATTTCTATACTGGCATCTCCAAGTTGTTCCCTCTGTTCATCATACAATTTTTTAAGTTTAGCATAAGACTCTTTACATTCTTTGGAACAAGAAGTTACCTCTGTGTCTGAGCCTGAACTGCTGCAAGCCATCAAAGCATAGTTCTCTTGTTCATCTTCTGAGTGACTGGTCCAATCAACACCTTCTCCATCAAGAGTCACCAAAGCTTTAGAGTCCTCCTGTTTACCAGATCTTCTCCCATTTTCTTTATCCTTATTCCCAGTGTTCCAAGTATCTCTCCTCCTACTATCTTGATTCCCCTTGGATCTGCACTCTCTAGCAAAATGCCCTGTCTTGTGACAACTATAGCACTCGACTTTGGTTTTGTCAAAACCAACCGGTTCCTTGGCATCAAATTGTAGCTTTCTACCTGTCTTTTTGTAGAACTTTTTCATTCTCATGGAAATCATGGCTACCTGCCATTTCAAGTCCATTTCTTCTAAATCAAACTCATCAAGCTGTTCCAGATCCTCATGATCCAATTGTGGACAACTGGATTGATTTGCAAGTAAGGAGTATGATGAAGTATGTTCATATTGTGAGTTATGACCAGAAGAGTTAGAAACACCATAAGCGGTACTAACATCATTAGTACTGCTAGTGTTCTCTGAAACGTAATGCAATTCGTGTGCTAGAGGATGATGCAGTAGAGCCTTTAACATCAGACTCTAAGAGACACTCTAAGCATTACTCGTATTCCCGGTCATCAAAACTGAGACTGTCCACTCTTGGCTTGGTCCTCATGATTAAGGAAACTTAAGACCAGGCAGAAGGTAGAGACCTAAGGGAAATTTCTTATTGCATCTTCAGTTGAGACGTCTGCACAATGAATTCTATGTTGACTCAAAAGACTCTGAAACCTGTCATAGCCTTTATGTAGCCCTTCTGAGTTTGATACAGAGAAGCCTTCAAAAGCTGTTGCTTTAGAATTATTCTTCTGAATCTTCTTTGATTCATCCATTTCACAAATCTAATTTTGATAGCTTCCCACTCATCTCTTTAGATCTGTCTTTTTATGAAATTTGTCAAGATGATCTTCTGGTAAAACTCCCATAGCAATGTGGTCCTTGCTTTTCCTTTTCTTTCGCTGGCTAAGATTTCTCTTCGGCAGTCTTTAGAGGCAGAACCTTTATTTAAACCATTTTATATCTGTTGAGCATTAACGGGACCATTTCCTCTTTGAATAACCTTTCCCAGATGGATAGTCTGTTTGGGCAAATAATGTTGTTCTATTTTCATGGCCCATATGTCATATTCTCCCTTCTTGAGAATAGGAAGTTTGATGGTTGAAATAGTGTGAGGAGTTTGTTATGTTGGTGTTTGTGATGGTGGTGGTGGTGGTGGTGGAATATCATCTTCTGGTCCAGCCATTGAATTGCTTTGTAAGATAGAGGTTTATAACTAGTTTTTGTTCTTCTTACTCAGAGTTTCTCTACAGGCTCTGATACCACTTGTGGATCCCTTTGAATATAGATCTTACTACCTTGTTAAGGGTTGTAGCTAATATGAATTGATTCACACAAACTACAGGAGAAACAATGATTAAGAACACTATAAGTTATGCGGAATCTAACTTATAATGCAAAGAAGAACAATGAATATTGATAATTAAGCTTTTGTATTAATTGCTAACTATGAGATTGACAATGAACTGATATCTCTAACTATGCCGTAAGGGTTCCTTTTATACACCAAGGAAAACCATAATCTTGGCTTACAAAACGCGTAAAAGATCATGCATATCTTTTCCTATAATAACTCATGCATATCTCTTAAACGGTACTAACTATCTGAGCAGTACTTAACATTTTGTACTGTCAGTACTAACTATAACTAGCGATACTAAGTATATAACTAACGATACTAAGTTAGAAATGTATAATTCCCAACAGGATATATTTTTATGAACTTCTAAAGTCTACTTGAGGACAAGTAGGATTCAAGTGAGGGGATATTTGATGACATCAAATAACATCTATTTTATAGCATCATTCATCCCATTTTATTAACCCATTTTGTATAGTTATTGCAAAGAATTGTTACTTAATCCTTTATATTTGAGAATTCCAGTAATTATGGAGTAATTGGTAAAAGTTAGCAAAAGGCGCGCATACTGGAGCTTAAATGAAGATATTTTGAAGATTACTATTCTGAAGACCAATACGCCGTACCCATCAAGGAAGATACGGCGTATCCGTGCCTGCACTCACCAAAGACCACAGAGGTATAAAGATCAATACGCCGTATCCAGAGAAAATCAATACGCCGTATTCAAGATATGGAATCAATAAAATATTCTGGAAGATATCAAGTGTGGTCCCTACTCCAAGAAATCCCTAATACACCATATCCAACACTTGGATACGCCGTATCCAACCGACTTCCAGACCTTATAAATAGAAAACTCAAAATGATTTTTAAGTGTGCTAAATCATATTCTTGATACCTAAACCATAAAAGTCAATTTTCAGAGGAGAAAAAGAGCAAAAGAGGTCGAGCAACGTATTCAATTGCATAGGAGACAACGTGTAATTCCATATACTTTAGTAATCGTTCAGTTTTTGGTATCATTCGTTAACTCGGTTAGTTTACCTTGGCTAAATAATCGCTCTTGTATTTATTATGATGTTTGAAGGCTAATACCTTTGGGTATTAGCCACTATTATAAAGATCTTAATGTTTGGTATTTGTTTATCTC
>BQNB010061564.1:0-36434 GCA_026074375.1 Tanacetum coccineum | reverse complement strand
TAAACGTCTCTTTTGAGGTCGTTTTCCGTGACTTGTGTTTTGTGCCCTGAAGTAGCACCCCAATATTACAATTCCGCTGCGTTGTCTTGATTTTTGGGGGGTGTTACAACTAACACCAGACATTCCAGAAAAGGCAACAAGGTAATGCATACATGGCCATAACGATGGAATAGACATGCACGCTTGCAGATCAACCTTAACTCGAACCGGGTAAAGATAAAATCATCTTGGGTTACCAACGATATGTACCCGAATTCCTAAAGATCTAAGGGCGAACATCACATTGTGGGGTGGAATTCTGAGGGTTATTGTGCTAGTCATATAAATTCCTATCCATGAGACGCTAGTAATACTCGGTTTTCATCGGTATGTGTCGTAAAAAAAATTAAATTTGGGTAAAAATCACCTTCTTATGTTATGTTTTGATATATTACCCATTATTTTAAGGACAAAGCAAATGATAAATGAAAGAATAGTTTCTAAGGATTATTTCCCCTACACTTATTTTGAACATTGTCCCCAATGTTCTCTAGAAGTACCCGTAAAAACAGATAAAGGGAAAAAAACAAGGAAAAGAAATTAGTACTCCCCTGGTTTGCTCAATAATGGAGAAGAAACATGCGATAACTGGTTAAATCGTCATCCAAGAATCATCTAATGGAGCTTCCTAAGAACTTCCAAGCTTCTTCTCATCAAATATAACCTGTAATAAAAGACAAAGACAACTATACCAAGCATAAAATGTGTGTTGTTTACAACTTACAATGTGAATTTAAAGTTAGGACTCGAATTTAATTAATAAAACAGTAAAAATAGGATGAGAGAATTGTTAGATTCATGGTTTATGCAGGTTTATAAAAGAATATTACATATTTTAAATGTTGTACAAGTTTTATTTTCAAAAATAATTAAAATTTTTAAGTTTTCTGGAACTGGGCATTTGACGTCGTCGGGGTTGGTGTGACGCCGTCTCCACGTTCTGTGAAAACGAAATTTTTGTTTTTGATGAAAAATTTCCTGCACTTGATTTCATAAGTTAATTCCTGTACAAATAGCTGCATAAAACCTGAGATTTTATAATTCAATCATATGACGCGAATTAATCTAAACAATTTATTAAACATGCTTGAACTTGGCTCAAAATCCGAATAAATTCCCCTACACTTGTTGTTGCAAAATACCTTTGATTGAAATTAAGACGGAGTTAAAGACAAACAAAGCATGATTACAAGATAGTTCAAACATAATAAAACAAACTATAAAGAATTAAAACACGCGAGACACTCCTAATATGCAGGAAAGGTAAATTGGGTTGCCTCCCAAGAAGCGCTTTTCTTTATTAACGAGTCTTGTAGCTAGACTCGAAGTCATACGTTCTTACGTGACTTCTCCTTCGTCTTCCACTCCAATTAGGTATTCGAGTCCCAGCTCTAGGCATTCTTTGTAAAATCCTATTATCTTGCTCATTACATACTCTACCCCTCTCCTCTTTTCTTCTTCGTTCCTAAGATAGACTGATTTTGTGTGCTCTTTCTCAAGGTTTGACAATGAGTTGTATTGTTCTATCTTATAGGGCATCTTATAGGAAACTTCATCGTTTATGTTGACGAACCTAACTACACCTTCTTGTTGGTCGTGACTCATGTTGGATATTTCAATAAAAGGCTTCCTTAGTACTACTTGCGTTAGCCTAGGGTCTATGATCGAGCTAATATCCTCAATAATCATGAAGTCTACGATATAGCTGAAGTTTCCTATGAAGATGTGCAAAAATTTGATACGCGATAAAATATATGATATAATATCACAAGAGAAATTAAGAAAATTCCCTAAGGAAAATTCACTCTTTAAAATATATATAATATATAATATACGTATGTTTTCCGGAAAATATGATTTCCCGGGTTGTTTTCCCAACGATTTGAGAAATTGAAACCTCGCTTGATATTGGATATTGATTTGAATGGGTTCAAAGATTGATTGGGTTTTCTATAACTACTAATTAAAAGCACGATTAAAAACAAGCAATTAAAAATAATTAATGAACTAAAACAATTACGGAAGCAAATAAAACGCGACAATTAAGCAAGTTCATTAAATTTAGCTCCTAAAAATTCAAACTAAATTTCTAAACCTTAATTAGGACAAAATAAAATTTTAAGAAAAAGAAAAACATTTTTTTGATTATTTTTGAATTTATTATGAATTAAAAAATAATTTAATCTAATTAAATCCATTGATGCGTTCAAAAATTGATTGGTTTTCTATAACTACTACTTAAAAGAAACTAATAAAGACAAGCAATTAAAAAGCAATTAATGAACTAAAACAATTACGAAAGCAAATAAAACGCGACAAATAAGCAAGTACACTAAATTTAACTCCTAAAAATTCAAACTAAATTTCTAAACCTAATTATGGACAAATAAATAACTAAAGAAAAAGAAAAACATTTTTTTTATTATTTTTGAATTTATTATGAATTAAAAACTATTTTAATCTAATTAAATCCTAAAAAATAGCAAATTAAGTACTAAAAATTTAGAAAAATGATTTTTAAACTTAGAAAAGTCTAAAATAACATAAAAACTCAGAAAACTATTTTTAACTATTTTTAAAATTAAAATCCTATTTTTAAAATTAAAATTAAAAGCTCAAAAATGAAAATTAAAATCTAAAAGTAGTGAAAATGATTTTTCTTAATGTAAACCTAAAGCTTATTTTATCTAAAACTAAAAACTATTTTTTTTGTATTTTTCTGAATCTTTTCCTATTTTTTATGATTTTCTGAAAATTTAAACCTTAGAAAAATGATTAAAAATTATCTATTAAATGAAAAATTCTCAAAAATTCAGAGAAAGTCCTAGATGCTACAAAGAACAAGGGAAAAATAAAACTAAGCTAACAGCTTATCAAATAAGCTCCTAAATAAGCCCTAAATGCTACGACTTATTATTTATAAAGGAAATGAGAATGTGTATAAGTATTTAATGTGGAGAGAAGAGGTTGGATGAGCTATTGAAGCATGAAGGTAAGACGTATGGTTTGGTGTGAGAGAGGTCCGTGTTCGAGGTCTGGCAACTTTAAGGATCATTCAATTTAAGCTTATAAGGCTGTAACATCGGTTATTTAACTATTACATTTGGTTAAATAACACCGTTTAGTTTATTCAAAACCCCTTTCCCCTTTAGTTATTCCCGTTGGTGTAATCCGTTTCTTACACGTTTTCTTAAAGTCCCAAAAAAGTTGAGTAATTACATACAGACCAATATTTACTTGACTTGTAGTAGGAAGCATTCGGGGGACCAGATGGATATGAGTATTAGGTGGATACACTGTCGCACGTGGTAGAACTGGCAGGGTTGAGGTTTTTGCTTTAAGATCTTCGGCCTTTTTTTCCAAAAAAAAAAAAAAAAAAAAAAAAATATTCATTAGACCAAAATACTTGTTTAGGGGTTAGTTGGGTCTGTGGAGTGAAAGTGGCCATAAAGTTTTCATTGGAATAGTTATGAGGTATAATTTTAACCCTCTTTTCCACACACACAGAGTCAATCATTTTCTCATTCATTTTAATTCTTATAGTCTCAGCTAACTCAAGGTCTTCCTCAGATGATGTAATAGTTACAGGGACATGATGCGTCTTAAGAAGTTCATCACCATCATAAAGTGCCGGTTAAGCCTTTTTGGCCTTTCTGAGGTAAAAAGGGTTCTGGACACCTACGACCGTTTCAGTATCTTGGTCATACAACTTTGTAGGTTTTAGCATCATATGAACAGTTTGAATAGATTGATCTTGTGAGTATAACTTATTCTCGAGTTTATCTTTTATGTTTTTCAGATTTGAAAAATCAGTTAGGAATTTGGTTTCTTTCTGTTTGAACTCTTGTTTTAAGGCATTTACAGTTTCTTCAATTATCTTGTTGTTCTGAATGGTTGAATTAAGTTGTAACTTTACATAATGAAGTTCCTTCTTAAGATTTTCCTCCTTTTTATTGCGATCTCGAATAAGTATACTCATTAGTTCATCCATTTTTCGTTCACGTAGTGTCAGTTCAAACTTAGCGCGTTGTTCATAAATAGCAACTTGTTCCTTATAGATATTGAGTTCAGTGGCTAAAGGGTCAGTAGGAACATATGCATCATTATCATGCAACACATATGCATCATTTGGAACAGAAGATGCACTACTTGGTACAACAAAAACATCATTGATCGTCAAATATTGTTCATATGGAATAACATTACTATTACCCATATCAGCACTAGTTGAGTCAATAACAGTTATCTGTTGTACTTTGTTATGAATCTCATGTTCGACCTAATTATTATCACTAGGATCAATAGCATTGTTCAGATCATGTACCTTAGATAAGATTGATGCATTAGATGGACCTGCTTTTAGATTTGCTGGCCCAGCTGAGGACAAATTGGCCATGAAAATGGACTGAGCTATAGGTTCATCATCAACATCTGAGTCGAAAGCATCGCATTCATATGCCTGGAAAATGTTGTCCTCATTCAGAGCTAAGTCTCTGACTGGTTGATTATCCACATCTGCATCAAAAGTGTTAGTTTGTTCACCAGCCAGAAAGAGTAGCTCTTCTTCATCCAGCACTGCACCATTCTCTTGAGCTTGCATCAGCAACATCTTGTCCTTGAAATAATTAGAATTATGCGGACGCTTCGGCTGAGTGCAGTTTCGTGCGATATGTCCAAGCCCATTACAATTATAACACTTGATCAGTTTTCCTTGACCTGCATTTGCATTCCCAGCTCTATTTTGTGCTCCCCCATTGCCTGCTGCACCATTTCCCCAAGCAAAGTTCCTCTGATTCTGATTCAGTCGCCCTTAAACGTTCTGAACCACGACCCGACCATCCTGAACTGTTGCTTGATTTCGGGTGTTAGATGAGGTTCGAAGTTGGTTGTTTGTCTGAGGGAGAGTTGCTCTGAATGATTGGGCAAGGAGTGTAACTTGTTTGGTGAGAGTGTCAAGTATTTCATCAGTTTGGGTGTATCCAGAGTCAAGTTACGATGGTTTAGCAAATTGCGGATACTGAAGTGATTGGACATGTGGTGACTGAAGAGGTGCTGAGGATGGTGGATATTGATGAGACTGAACCTGTGACGATTGGGTGTAGGGTTGAACACTTAAGACAATTGCAAGTTGATCATTAGTTGTTGGAGTGATTTTGTCAATAATCAGTTGATCTTGGGCGGCATGCTTCTCATGTTGTTTCAAATATGCATACAGTTGTTCATGGTTTGTCACATTCAGTCCTTTGTTAAGTTTAACTGCTGTTACAAACCTACCCATTCAGGTGACATGTTGTTCACAAACTTGGAGTTTAGCTGAATGTTAGGCATTGTCATCCTGATATTCCTCATGTCATTGACAAGCTTGTGGAACCGGACATAGTACTCATTGATGTTTTCACCAGGAAGCATCTTGAAACGTTTAAATTCATCATACAACTGAGATTCTCTATCTTCTTTGGTGAGCTCGGATCCCGCAAGAAGCATTTTAACATTGTCCCACAGCTTTTGCATCAAGTTTATGTGATTGATGACTTGTAGAAGCTTTGGTAATCCTTGAAGCACATAGTTGTTGTAAACCTACATCAACATCGAATCATTTCTTGTCATTGTCATTAAGATCATCATAAGTGCGAGGCCTTTCTGGTCCAAGAAGAACACCCCTTCAGGTGTGGTTCCAAGTGTGTCCCTGGTAGTTCCAAGCTCAAATGGACCATGATCAATTGATTGAAGAATGTAAATTCCATTTTCCTTTCCCCTACAACACAGCCGGATTCATTATGACCATGAGTCGTAATCAGTCCTATCGAGCATAGGAGGGCGGGTATCGGAACCGGCCGCTTGAATATCATCAGAATTACTAGACATGATTGATTACTTGTATTATGATAAAATTTTGATCGGTACAATGATTAGTGATTGAATGATTTCAATGGTGATTGAATGTTGTGAATGGTGAAAATGTTGATTCAGTGTGTTTAGGATTACAGGTTAAAATTTGTCAAGTTGAAAGTTTAGTCTAAGAGTTCAAATATCCAAAAGCTTACAACTCGCTGCCCTGTAACTCGCTGGAAGAAACTTGACAACTCGCTATCAAGAAACAAAAAGGACAGAGTTCTTGTTCACAAGTCGCTAGAAAATTGTCTTCAAATAACCTGTAACTCGCTGGAAGTAACTCGCTATGAAGAAGTTGTGACAACTCGCTAGCCAGAAACCAAATGGGCAGAGTTCCTGTTCACAAGTCGCTAGAAAGTTGTCTTCAAATAACCTGTAACTCGCTAAAGCCAACTCGCTACCTGCAAGAAAAGTTAACTCGCTGACACAAGTCGCTACCTGCACAAGAAGACAAGTCGCTGACATAGTATTATCTGACACACAGTGTACTATTCTGACAACTCGCCAGAACAGTACCTTAACTCGCTGAGAAGATCTTCAAACAGAACCCTAACTCGCTATCTTGAAAAACTTGTATTTTCACCTAAAAACACCTAAAAATCACCCTTTTGAACGTTTTTGCTTGGTTTCTTTTGTACAACTTAGTACTAGAAGGCTATAGCAACTATAATAACATAAACTTTAACATCCACAAACATCCAAGAACAAAGAAACTAAGAACAACGACTATAAACCTAAACAAGAACCAAACTTTTGATCTAATCTAACAAGAAAACGCACACACAATTAGCTAATCATCACCAAATGAGGCACTGATAGGATTATTCAATATCATAACACAAAGCAAATTAGGGTTGGCTGATTATAAGAGAGAAAGGAGAGAATTTTATAGTGAGAAGAAAAACATATGTGTGTTTTTGATAAAAGAACATCCACCTATTATCCGGCTGTAAAGAGGCTTATATAAGTGAGTACAAGCCCTAAAAAATGCTATGGTGTGTGGCTTACATATGGAAAAGACCAGCCCAATACCATACATCATATCGCTTACATTTATGACTACAGCATGCTTTATCATAGACAATCACGTGGTGACCAGGTCTTTTCATGAACCTAACAGTTAAGTATAATAGGCTACCTATCATGCCTCTATATTTAGTATTATCCACGGACTCATCTTCTTTGTCTTTCGTGAGTTTTGGTTTCCGTAGACATAAGAGTTTTCATAGATTTAGAGTCTTCTAATCCAAATTTCTTAAGCATTTCTTTTATATATTTTGATTGACTGAAAAATATATCATCTTCTAATTGCAATCCTAAGAAAAAGTTTAGTTCGCCCATCATACTCATTTCAAACTCATCTTGCATGATCTTGGCACAATCATCACACAATTCTTGACAAGTTGAGCCGAATACGATGTCGTCGACATATATTTGAACAATTATGAGTTTAAAATTTTTCTTTTTAGTAAAGAGTATGTTATCTACCATTCCTATAATATAGTCATGTTTAATGAGAAAGGCTTTTAACATATCGCACCGAGCTTTAAGAGCTTGTTTGAGTCCATAAAGAACTTTCTTGAGTCTATATGTAACATCCGAGAACTTTTGAATTTTTGAATGACAATCTCAATCGTTGACTTTTAGTGTCTGGCTTGACTTATAAGGACGACCACCTAAGGCACGTTTTCACAACTTGGACTCTAAAGCAATTTAATGTAAAATGACATTCCTGGCAACTTTTCAGTTTTGACCGAGACCTGGAAACAGTCAGAAGGTGACTGAAATGCCCTCGCTAAAATTTTGAACACAACGGGTACCGACACACAAAAATAATTAAAGTTATTTTTAATTATCACTATTCATTTAATAAAAATATTAAATAAAATTACTTAATATTTTACTTATTTAAGCGTTATTGATAACGCGAATATCCGAGTTAAAATTTCTTTTTATTTTTAAACCAAGTCACAAATAGATTCATGGAACGTTTTAAATAAATTTTATAAAACGTTTACGAAAATTAGTCGAGTGAATACTCATTTTTATCAGAAAAATGATTTAGAAAACAATGGCGCAAGTTTCGCGACTCGAATCATCCGTTAAGTCGTTCAAATGGGTCCCGAACCGTTTTTACCAAAACTATAATAAGGGAGTTACACTTTAGACCCTAAACTTTGTTAACTTGCCACTTTTGATATAAAGTTTTAATATATATATAATTTATATAATTTCTTTTTCATTTCATCTCTTATACACACACACAACATCACCTTCTTCCTCTCTCTCCCTCCCCACCGCCGGCCACCACCCCCTCCGGCCACCACCATGCCGCCGCCGCCGGAAACGTTTTCCGGCGGGTATTCCGGTCAAGACCAAATATACTCCCCCCACTCCGATCTACCCGATCCCCATAGTCACTCTCCCCCACTCGCGGTCTCCTCTCCCCCTCCGGCTGTCTCAGCCCGTGACCACCACCACCATCACACCACTGCCACCCCCCCCTCCCCTCAATGTGCGTTCGGTGGTAATAAAAAGCCACCAACAAAGGGTGTGTTTGTTGTGTTGTTCTCCAGCCCACGTAGGTGCGGTGGTTAGTCTATCACCCAAAAAGGGTGCGTTGGTAGTATGATGAGCACAAGGAGAGGGTGTTCGGGTTATGTTTTGTGTAAAAACGCAGCCAAGGTGCTCTTTGGGTTTCTGTATTATTCAGGGTGTTGTTTGTAGGCTTGTCAACCACCCGAGAAGGGGTGCGTATTGTTGAAGTGAGCATCACCACTCGAAGAGGGTGCGTCCGGTTTTGGGTTAGACCCATTAGGGTGCGCCGAGTTTGGGTAAAACACTCACAGCAGGAGTGTTTATTTTGCAACAATTAGGGTGCGTCGGTTTGATATATATAACTAGGGGTGTTCGTTGGTTTCATGTAGTCAGCCAAAAGGGGCGGCAGCCGCCACCTTGGGGTGCGTTTGGCGGGCTGCCGCCGCCATAAGAGAGCGTTTGGCTGTGAGACAGCCATGGGGTGCAGTTGGTTTGTGGATTAGCACCACCAAGGGTGTGATTGGTTTAGTAGAAATATAACTAGGGTGCGTTTGGTTTACCAACGCAGCGGGTGTGTTTGGGTGAGCAATTTATCCGTAAATGATGCGTTTGGTTTAATATAAAAACGGCTAAAATAAATATGTTGAGTGTTGGATAAATATAAAACTGGATATATAATAGGTGGTTAATTGATTAAATAAATGTGACAAATTATTATTTTTCGGATACATCATATTAGACTGCGGACGAATATAAAATACTATGATTCGTACGAAGTTACAATATGGAAATAATGTTTATTAAATGATAATTAATAAACACCCTTGAAATGTTAAAATGATTTTTATTAAATTAGATTAGGAAAGTGGATTTGCAACAAAGTCGTTCGATTTGGGATCGTTTTATAAACAGAAAGGTCATGGCGAAATTTATATAGATTTCTATATTTAATAATGTTTTACTAGAACTGCTATTATTTTAGAAACCGATAAAAGGGACTAAGTTATATTTTAAAGATATAATAATTTGTATTATACAATAACCGGATAAACAAACAAAAACTATACTTTTGCAATGGGATAACTATTTAAGACACGACCCGTTGAGGAAACGAAATATAAATTTATAAAATATTATTTTATATTTTATAAATGTCAGTTAGAAGATAACACCATAGCTATTGTAAAAGTTTTATAAAAGACATGTGTCAACCTTTGTACAAGGCATTTTCATTAATTAAATGGTTGTCGAACTAATTGGTTTAATTAATTATTCACACTTATTATATAATACCTGCAAGGTATATTATACTTTTCATTAATCTTTGAATTGATTGTCTTTGTTATATAATTCAAGGTAGGAATTATATAAGGGTTATTTTTCATAAGTAACATATAAAGAATATATATTACACACTTTGCGTATATTTTCAATTTATTTATTTAACCAACCACCAAACTATTACAACTTTAAATCTAAATCTTTTATCAACGTGTCGCGTTGATGTAACCATTCATCGGGAAACCCAAACGCATTACCCTAGGCTAGTGAGACTTAGCCGTTAAGATAAGCTGCAACTTCTGTCAGCCGTTCCCAGTTTTCCGTTTTGTCTGGCTGCTTTAATGTGCTGCATACCGCCAATCGATCTTCTTCCTTGATGTGAGTTTATAGCCCCTCTTTCACTTGTTTTACATTTACTTTACAAATCTCGGGGGAGAATACATGCTCAATACAACTTGTTTACATATTCCGTTTACAATATCTTTTACAAGCTATTCTACACACTGGTTACATACTTGAGTTGCAATTATTAACAAACTTTTGTTTTCATACTTTGTCACATACTCCATTTGCATACATGTTTACGAAATTGTTTACATACTCATTTTGAACTCAACTACTTGATTTATATCACACTCTTTTCTACTTATGGATTTAAGTACTCAAAGCTATTTACGAATACAACATTTAATTTTTATTGGACACAAGTGTTTTCGGTTATCATCTCCTGTTTACATGTGCCTAAGTAACATAACCCACCATTGCCCAATTATCATGAACTGTCAATTTCTTGACCGGAGGACCGGTTGAGGGAGCGCGAGTGTATAAATAGATCTATTTGGGATTGACATCCCTGTTCGGGTGAGTAGCGCTCACTAGTTTCGACAGTACTGAAACAATGAATGCATACATGTCAGAACAATTTGGATGTTTACGGGTTTGAACATCTACACGGGCACATTTAGTGCATTAAATTGCATACAAGTCGAGCTTCAGTGTCATGAGCTTAGCGTAACAGTAGATATAAATTATGTGGTACTGTATTTGTTATAGTAGACCCATACATTTTGGAAAATCAACGATTTCACTGTCCATACTACTTGTTAAACATTACTAATTTCTGAACACTTTACATTATATTGCGGCGAAGCAATAAACATTAAACTCTTTGGTTCTACACTACTCTTACAAATTCTTGGCGATTATTATCAGGATTGGAATGATCATTCGTACTTTATAAATCTTTGGATTCCAACATTTACAATTATACTTACACAACTCTATGAACTCACCAACTTTAATGTTGGACACTTTTAAGCATGTGTTTTCTCAGGTGAATTAGATGCTGGATTATTTGATGTGCATTGAGTCATTACATTAGTTTTTCATGGTTGATGGCAATTATTGGACACTATTATTTGATTTCAGAAAATCAACGAGATTGTTTTATACAAACGACACATTTAGAGGTCGTTCTCTTGTATCTTGTGCTGTTGTATTATGAAGTAACGCCCCCTGACATATTTTCCGCTGCGACACATGGTGGGGTGTTACAGATGGTATCGAGCCAAGGTTATAGAGAACTAGGTTGCATATTTTACCCTAGACTATAACCGTTTTCACAAACATTGCATCACATCAAACATTTTCAAAGTGCATACACGTTACTTGCTTATGTGCTTACATTACGTGCTACATTAAGTGCTTATGTGACATACATATATGTAATATATATGCTTACTTCTTTTGTGTATATCGCACATTTATTTATATAAGAGTTATTTATATAAATACCAAAGCATTTCTTTAGACATTGTGAGTTGCACAATGGTCTCGATTATACCTCAGACATTGTGAGTTATACAATGGTCTCATTTTACTTCTTAGACATTGTGAGTTGCGAACGTCCATCATTTCGTTCTCAGACAATGTGAGTTAACTAATGGTCTCTAAGGATCAGAATTTATCTTCATACTTATACTATATTGTATTACGCGAATACGTCATAATTTTGTTTACATGGAAATTATGTATGAATCTTAAGTATTACAATCTTTAAGGCGGGACTTGTAAATGATAGAATTGATATGATAATTGCTATGTTAACAAAGCCCGTCACAGTTCTGTTTACATGGGATTATGTATGAATCTAAGTATTGCAAGTCTTGTATGGGCGGGACTTGTAATAGGAAGATTGATATGATAATCGCTATACTGATTCGTTCATAGAGATCTTTACCTTATTTACTCTAACCGAGTACTCATCAACTGTCTTAAACTCTATGTCGATCTTCCCTGATTGTTTTACTCTCCGTCCCCGAAGACGAGTTTTAAATACTCGTTCCATACTCATTAGAGCATCGACATCGTTATGTCATCTACCACCTTGAAAACTTTGAGAGTACGCGTATTGCACCGGGAATTATTAAGTAGGATGATTTATAATCTATTTATTTGAAAGGATTGGGACGCCTCTTCATTTAAATAAATAAATTATAAATCACCGAACCATAAGTTTATCATTTCTTAATTACATAAATTTGGACGCTTCTTTATGTAAATAAGAAATTATAAATGAGTGGGCTTAATGGTATCCGATATGACACGAGTATGAACCTAAAATCGATAATCATCAGAATCCGTTAAAAGGGTCTAGAGACACAATCGTGTCTTGCCACTCAGCAGAATCTTAAGGCCTCACTTGGAGCTACCTTATCTCATTTTTTTAAGTTGTTACTTTTGCGATTGCAAATTCTTGCAATTGTAAACTGTTCATGGAACTAACAGACTTGTTACGTTAATGGAGTTGATTCGTCCCCAACTAGCGACTGAGTACCATGATCCGCCGTCTATCGCATAAGCTCTTCCGCGAGCTCCTCCCATTTGTTAAACTTTATTATGGGAATATTGTTTCTCGAAATGTCCTCGTTCTCGACATCCCATCATCATTTGTTATAGTATTGACGTTATGGACGCTACTGTTGGGTCCTGGAGCGGTCCCGACTGATACAACTTTATCCAATAGGTAATACAACTCCCATAAACGAATAAACACCTTAACGACGAAACAGATAGTTGGACTATTTTATTTCGGGCCACTAGTAGTGAATACTAGGGTTCGCGATTACATCCTGGAAATGCCTAGAAATTTGGGTATTGCATCTATTAAGCCACGTTGAGTGAATCATCGAACATTACAATAGTAAGCAATGAGACTCCATCCTCGGACAATTAGAAACTTATACAACATACTCACCGCGACTACACCAACTGTCTTGAGGTTTTTACTATAATGAGACTTTCCCTATAACGCGGTTATACCAGTCATAAGATCCGTAATGATATTTTTATTTGAGGTACTCATTTTGAGGGATTAAATATCCTGGTCAAACCTAGCGAAAAATTTTAGTACATTGAGAAGTGTCGAAACATTTAAAAAAATTTTGTTGAATGAAGTGTCAGCGTCTTGTCAGATCATAATGCATGTCACATATTTTCCAAAGAAATGAACTCTAAATTTTAGATGTCAATGATGGGACAAATGTCGTTCTTTTTAGGACTACTAGTGTAACATCCGAGAATTTTCGAATTTTTAAATGACTATTTCAATCGTTGACTTTTAGTGTCTGGCTCGACTTATAAGAACGACCACCTAAAGCACGTTTTCACAACTCGGACTCTAAAACAATTTAATGTAAAACGACATTCCTGGCAACTTTTCAGTTTTGACCGAGACCTGAAAACAGTCAGAAGGTGACTGAAATGCCTTCGCTAAAAGTTTGAACATAAAGCGTACCGACCCAAAATAATTAAATTTGTATTTAATTACCATAAGTTATTAAATAAAATTATTTAATATTTTACCTATTTAAACGTTGTTGATAACGCGAATATCCGAGTTAAAATTTCTTTTTATTTTTAACCAAGTCACAAAATAGATAATAAACGTTTTAAATAAATTTTATAAAACGTTTACGAAAATTAGTCGAGTGAATACTCATTTTTATCAGAAAAATGATTTAGAAAACAATGGCGCAAGTTTCGAGATTTGAATCATTCGTTAAGCCGCTCAAATGAGTCCCGAACCAATATATTATAAAAGTTTCCTAAAACTTTCACTTTTGGTCCCTGTAAAATATTTACAAAACAAACCCTCAACTATTAACATATTACATTTTAATATTAAAGTTTTATATATATATAAAATTTATATATTCATTTCATTTCATCTCATATACACACACACAAACTTATAATACTCTCTCTCTCTCTCTCCCAAATTATCCGGCCACCACCACCACTTCCGGCCAGCCGCCGCTCCGGCCACCACCGGCCGCCACCGGAAAAGTTTTCCGGCGAGTCTCCGGCCGAAACCTAAATTACTCCTCGTGACCGGATCTACCCGATCCCTATACCCACTCTCCACCACTCGCCGCCACCTCCACCCGCTGTCACCACCATAGTCATACACCACAAGGGTCCGTTTGGTTGCGGGTTTAATGGCAGGGTGAGTTCGGGTTTAAAGCACCGAGAAGGGTGCGTTCGGTTGTTGGTCTTTTCACAAACAAGGGTGTTTGGTGTGGTTCTGGGTTTGGCACAGCAAGGGTGCAGCCGGGTTTGTGATAACAACCACAAGGGTGGTTGTTTCGGGTGGTCAGCCACCGAGTGCGGGTGCGTTTGGTTATTGCATCACAGATAGTGTGCGTTTGGTTTTTCTTTGCCGCACCACGAGAGGGTGCGTTGGTTTTCGTGGTTCTGTTTGTGTCACCAAAATAGGGTGCGTGGGATTTGTTTTGGCAACCGAAAAAGGGGGGGGTTATAGTAAAACATGGGTGTGTTCGGGTTGTTGTGGTTCACAGCCGGGTGAGTTTGGTTTCGGAGATAAGCACCAGATTAGGGTCCGTTTGGTTCATAACAGACTAGGGTGCGTGTGTCCGGGTTGGTTGCGGGTTGACAGCCACCTTTAGGGTGCGTCGGGTTGTGTTGTAACAAAAGGGGGTGTTTGGTTGGCTGCCAAACGGCACAAGGGTGCGTTTGGCTGGCTGTGTAGCAACCACAAGGGCGTTTGGCTGCAAATATAACAAAAAGGGTGCGTTTGATTTGACAAACAGCAGTCGAGCGTGTTTGGTTTAATTGTTATAACAAGATTAGGGGTGGTTGTGTTGCGGTTGACTGATTAGGGGCGTTTGGTTGTGGTAATTAGCCGTAGAGTGCGTTTGGTTTATAAGGGAGCAGATTAGGGTGCGTTTGGCTGGTTCCCACAGTAGGGGCGTTTGCTGTGGTTTAGCAACGTAAAAGATGTGTTTTGGTTTAGGAATCAACGAGGAAACACGAGGGTTTGTTTGTTTATAAATCAAACGACAAATTAAAAATAACTTAAGTTTAAATAAATATAAAACTGATAAATATTAGTTTGGTGTTTTTTAATCGGTTAAATTAAATACAATCCTTAAGTAATTGTTTTTAATTAATAAAAGGGTGTAATATATAAATACTTGTTATATCTAAACACGCGGGCATTTGAAATATTGAAACGCGATTGATTTCACTATATATTCATTTACTGAAAACGTTTAGTTTTGCGAAAATGGAAAACGATTTACGAACGGAAAAGTCATGACGAAAATTTATATAATTTCCTATATTCACGATTTACTAAAACTTTATTAATTTAGAGAAACGATAAAAGAAATTAAGATATGTTTTAAGATACATTAACTTGTATTATAAAATAACCCGACCAATGAACGAAAACTATACTTTTACAATGAGACGAACTGTTCTAGACGCAACCCATCGAAGAAACGAAATATATTTTACAAAATGTTATTTATATTTTATAATGATTATAAACTATTACAAACATCGGTTGTATAATTAATAACGTTGAGACATGTGTCTACTTTTATTTCAAGTCTTTTTATTAATGAAATTGGTGTCAAACTAATTGGTTTAATTTATTTACTCGCACTTACTATATAATACCTGCAAGGTATTATATACTTTTCATTAATCACTGGGATGTTTGTCGTGTTATATAATTCACGGTATGAATTATATAAGGGTTATTTTTCATGTGTCATATATATACAGAATATATATTTCACACTTTACGTATATTTCCAAACTGTTTATTTAACCAACCACCAAACTATTACAACTTTAAATCTAAATCTTTTATCAACGTATTACGTTGATGTACTCATTCATCGGAAAACCAAGTACATCGTCCTAGGCTAGTGGGTCTTAGCCGTTAAGATAAACCGCAACTTCTTGGTCGAGCCGTTTCAGTTCCCGTTTCGTCTTGTACTCAATGTGTACATTCCCGCCAATCGTTCTTCGTCATCGATGTGAGTTTATAGCCCCTCTTTCACTTGTTTTACATTTACTTTACAAATCTCGGGGGAGAATACATGCTCAATACAACTTGTTTACATATTCGTTTACAATATCTTTTACATACTATTCTACACACTTGGTTTACATACTTGATTTTGCAATTCATTACAAACACATTTACATGATTGATTTCAAATTGGTTTACATACTTATTTGCATAGCTCGCTATGGGATACATTATTTGACTTTATTTTTGGTCACAAATGCATACTTTACATTTGAAATGATTTTCGGATCACGATTTGTTTGGCGCCTGCGGGGCCAACAAGCATTACATGCCCGGGTGTTGCAGATGGAACACCCATGATGGGAACACATTATTTGTATCACTGCCCGAATCGGGTACATACAACAAGTCTACGTCACAGTGTCATGAACTGTAAATCACTTGGAGGGTGAGCGCGAATGTTATGAAATAGATCTATTCGGGTGTGGATCCCTGTTCGGGTGATTAAGCTATCGCAGGTAACGAACATTATAGCGTGATGTCCACGCGAATGATATAAAATAGATCTATTCGGGATTGACAACCCCCGTTCGGGTGACTAGCTATCACTGGGAACGAACGTTATAACATGTCGGATCACGTTGGGACTACAGGGCCCCCGACAAATACATACTTGGAACATTTTGGTGACATTAAATTTGTCATGCATTATTTATAAAAATCTTTGGGATAAGATTGGTACTTTTGGTAACATAAAATGGGTCGTGCATATTTTATAAATATTTTACATGGTACTGTGATGACACAGTGGATAAATATATTCGTTGAAACTTACATTCATATTTAAACTAATCTATGAACTCACCAACTTTAATGTTGACACTTTTAAGCATGTTTTTCTCAGGTGAATTAGATGCTTGGATTATTTGATGTGCATTGGAGTCTTTACATTCAAGTTTTTCATGGTGATGCAATTATGGGACAACTATTATTTTGATTTTCAGAAAATTAACGAGATTGTTTTACAAACGACACATTTAGAGGTCGTTCTCTTGTATCTTGAGCTGTTGTATTATGAAGTAACGCTCCCTGACATATTTCCGCTGCGACACATTTTTGGGGGTGTTACAACTGAAAAGCTCCAATATTATTATTATCAATAATACGAGTACTCTGTGTAGTAATTGGGTTTACAACCTTGAAGCTATGTATCAAAAACGTATGAATGTGTATACAAAACTATAACCTAGGATCTTCTTTTATACACTAAGGAGTCCTTTACAAGATAACTACAAATCTTCTATAATGTTAAACTTATACGTATCTTTCTAACTATATAGAATATACTCTGAATAAGTCAATACAAATCTCTTGACATGTCTTTAATCTTCATGTAGCAGTCTTAAGTCCTTCAGCAGTATTAAGTTAGTACTGGCAGTACTAACTTTCTTCTAGCATTACTAACTAGTTAGTACTGACAATTGTATCTTAAGCAGTACAAAGTCTTTGGCTTGGCAGTACTAAGTGTAATGAGTTTAATTTCCAACACAGCCTTCCAAAATCACTCAAGCTACAAAGGAAAGGATCAAAGTAGCAATTCATCCAGAATACCCAGAGCAAACAGTAGAAATAGGCTCCACTCTAACAGAAGATGGGCGAAGGAAATTGTTCAACCTGCTTAGGCGTAACTTGGACATATTGGCATGGAAACCAGCGGACATAACAGGGGTTCCGCAGCATATAGCTGAGCACCGGCTGAACATCCGTAAAGGGTGTCCTCCAGTTAGACAGAAGAAAAGAAGCCAAGCACCAGAAATAAACAAGGCAATACTAGAAGAAGTGGAAAAATTATGAAAGCCGGTATCATGAAGGAAATTCATTACCATAGTTGGCTGGCAAATTCGGTAATGGTAAAGAAGCATGACGACAGCTGAAGGATGTGTGCGGACTTCAAAAACCTGAACAATGCATGCCCTAAAGATGGCTATCCACTCTCAGAGATAGATTGGAATGTGGAATCCCTCTGCAGATACCCCTTCAAGTGCTTCCTGGATGTGTACAAAGGATACCACCAGATAAAAATGGCGAAGGAAGATGAGGAAAAAAACGGTTTTCATTACCAACTAAGGGATATTCTGTTACTCAAAAATGCCTTTTGGTCTGAAGAATGCTAGAGCAACTTATCTACGTTTGGTAGACAAATCATTCCAGAAGCAAATCGGCAGGAATTTAGAAGTATACGTGGACGATATGGTGATCAAAAGCCGCATAAAACAAGAAATAATAAGGGATATCGAAGAAACATTCAAAACCCTAAGGGAAATAAACATGAAGCTAAACCTAAAGAAGTGCACCTTTGGAATAGAAGTGGGCATGTTTCTTGGATACAAAGTAAACACCAAAGGAATAAAAGTTTATCCAAACAAGGTAGAAACCGTTTTAGGCATGCCATCCCCAAAATGTCTGAAAGACGTACAAAGACTAAATGGAAAGTTATCAAGTCTAAACAGATTCCTGGCTAAGTCAGCAGAAAAGTCGCTACCATTCTATAAAACTTTAAAGAAATGCACAAAGAAGAGCGACTTTCAATGGAGCGCGGAAGCGGAAGTTGCATTCAGGCAAATGAAAAAACTAATAGCAGAACTGCCCACACTAACTGCACCTACGGAAAAGGAGGAACTTATTGTTTACCTTGCGACAACAAGAGAAGCCGTGAGTGCAGTATTGATGACCAAAAGGGAGGCAAAGCAAATGTCAATCTATTTTGTTAGCCGTGCCCTGCAAGGTCCGGAAATAAATTACACACCGATGGAAAAGTTAGTATTGCCTCTCGTACATGCTAGTAAACGACTAAAAATGTATTTCCAAGCACACCCAATCGTTATCATCCCAGACCAGCTAATCAAGCAAGTGCTGTCAAACCTAGAAATTGCAGGAGGACTGCAGAAATAGAGTATCGAGCTGGAGAGTATGACATACACTACAGACCAAGAATATCAATCAAGGGGAAAATCTTGGCAAACTCCATAGTGGAGCGTCCGAAAGATGACTCCCTAGTCACGCCCATGGAAGTAGAGAAGGATCTTTCGGACCCATAGACACTGTTTACGGACGGATCATCCTGCGCAGATGGTTTCAGAGCCAAACTAATACTTACTGACCCAGAAGGAACAGAATTTACCTACGCTTTGAGATTCAGGTTCAATGCAACCAACAATGAGGCCGAATATGAGGCTCTCATTACCGGTCTCAGGATCGCAGAGCAAATGAGAGTAAAAAACCTTCAAACACATGTGGACTCCCACCTAGTGGCTAACCAAGTCAATGGGTCCTACATAGCTAAAGAACCCGGCATGGTATAATACCTAGAGAAAGTGAAAATGCTAGCCAACAACTTCAAGAAGTTCTCAATCAAGCAGGTACCCAGAGGTGAAAACAAAAAGGTTGATGCTCTAAGCAAGATTGCATCAACCAGCTTTGCTAACCTAACCAAGCAGGTCTTAGTGGAAGAACTCATATAAAAATTATTAGGATTATGAAAATCCATGTAAAAGACTCGGTCACCCCGTGTAATGTCTAGCATAGGTTAGCTCGTAGCCTTAATATTAATCGTTTAATTATCGTATGACTTATGGTGTTGGGCCGGGTCTTTACCCACATGTTAGCCCACTCCATAGCCCACTTAGAGGCACAAAACTCATGTATTTATACCCCCCGCGCGCCACTGCCACCACCATCATCATCAGCTCGTCATTAACATCCTTATCATACCATCATTATAACCATCACCACCCCGCTCGCTCCGCTGTCCTCCCCATACCAGAAACCACCACCCCACTTTCACCAACAAATAACCGCAGACCTACCATAGAAAGGGCGTCGGGTTGGGTGGCCACCACCCACCAAGGGGTGCGTGGGTTATGTAATATCACAACAAGGGTATTTGTTTCGGTGGGCAGCAAGCACCATCCGAGGGTCGCGTTTGAATGACAAGCGAGGAGTCACCACACAGGGGTTCTGGTGGTTTGTAACAACAAGAAAGGGGCGCGTTTAGTTCGGGTTGTTATAGTTCTCAGCGAAGGTGTGCGTCGGGTTTGTGGTAACACTCACGAGGTGCGTGTTTTGTGTGTATGCTATGAAACATATAGCCAAGAGGGGGGGGGGGGTGTTGGGTTGGGTTTAACAACGAAAAAGGGGTTGTGAGTCAGGTCGGGTTGAGGGGTAACACCAAAGGGTGCGTACGGGTCGTGGGTACGACGGAGTTCGGGTCGAGACAGTCGGGTGTTTGGTTGTCGGGTTGGGTTGCAACCAAAGGGTTTGTGGGTTTGTTTGGTTTAGACAGAAACGCACAAGGGTGCGTTTGGTTTGTATGGTAAGCACCGTGGGGTGCGTTTGGCTGTTCGGGTCAGCCTAGGGGGGATGCGTTTCGTTGGTGTATGTACAGCGAAAAGGGTATGTTTAGTTTAGTATAGATTGAAAAAGGGTGCGTTTGGTTCAACAGGTTGCACCACAAAAAGGGGCATTTGGCTGAGACAGCCACAAGGGTGCATTTGGCTTAGTAGAAAACAACTAGGGGTGCGTTTGGCTTAACAGCCACGCACAAGGGTGCGTTTGGCTGTCCATCAGCCGAGGCGTCGGGTTGTTTGTTCGGGTTTGGTTTGAAACGAAAACGGGTGCGTTTGATTGTGTTGACACCGAAAAAGGGGTGTGTTTGGTGTTTATAACGCCGAGTAGGGTGCGTTCCTTTGGTTCGGCTGTCGAAAACAGCCGGGGTGCGTCGGGTTGTGGGATGACACCGAAATAAAGTGAGTTTGGTTAACACAAAAATATATTAATTGTTTCCTATATTTGATCGGATAAATTTATATGTGATGAAATCTGTTGAAACTTGCGGCGTCGAGATAATATATAAATTGTATTAAAGCAGGTTTAATAAGAAAATATAAGCCATAAGAGACACATTTTAGATATAGCTTAGACGACAATTGAACTAAAAATGGACTTTGGCGCCTCTTTATTACGGATAATTTAAAACAGAAAATAGAACATGGGATTCGGAGTTCGAGACTTTGATAAGTTAGACTTTGGTTTACAAAAGATAACAAATTAGATTTTTACGGACGTTTTGATATAAAACGGGACTTTTAAATCCAAATAACGAAGAAACTGGAACGAAATCGAAATATACACTTTAGTAAGAAAATAGTTAATTTTAATATATATTAAATCTGGCATATTATTAAAATAAAACGATTTTGAGCACTTTCGAGTCCGTTTCAGCCTTCCGGCGAAACACGAAAGTTGTTCGTAATGACATTTTACTTTGTCGCGAGGATTGTCTGCTTTAAAAGTTAAAATATAGCGGGTCAAATCTAAAGGTCGATTAATATATTATTTCAATTAATAGTTTTAAGATCATTATTCGGTTCTAAAAACGAAAGGTCAAAAAATAGTAACTTTCTGTAAATATTGAGATAAGTTATATGGACAAAACAATTAGTAATCATAACATACAAATATAACTTAAGGATTAAGGTTTAAAGATGCGCAAGTGAGTTTCTCATTACATGTATATTATGTATGTAACAAATAAAAATAGGTATGATTTCGTGGTAATGATGTACGCAAATCGTTGGTCCGTATTTATTACGTGTTATAAATCGAACGACATAATTATATTTCAGTGTCGAGATTCATTGCAGTTCCCCAGTTGTGATTTAATTGGATTAATTGATCGTGGTCTTTAATCAATTGAGTTCATAGCCCTCGCTTTTCAATCTTTGAAGTTTTATAACCCGCGAGGGGGATACATGCTTGTCTACAAAATTCTATACTGTTCTACTACGGATTATCTTATAACAATGTGATTGTTTTAAGATATTTTGTGAGTTTTAAGCCCCAATTTTTCTAGTTAACATATATTTTTTTGGGTGAGAACATCTTGTTTAACAATGCATTTACATAATTGGTTGATTACAAATAGGTTTACATACTTATTATGCATAGCTCGCTATAGATACATTATTTACTACATTTTGGTCACAAATGCAAACATTACCTTTGAAAAGATTACGGATTAGCTTAGCTGATTGAACTGATAACATCAAAATTACTGCTCGGGAATGGTGCAACTAGGAGGGGACACCGTAACGTGAGTACAAATTTTAGCAATACTTGCCATGGGTGTTCTAGGAGGGGACACCGGTAACAGAGAGTAATATACTTTGTATCACTTGCCGCGGAATTGGGTACATAACAGTCTACGTCTCAAAGCGTCATGAACTTAAAAATCACTTGGATGGTGGAGCGCGAATGTTATGAAATAGATCTATTCGGGTGTGGATCCCTGTTCGGGTGATTTGCTATCGCCGGTAACGAACATTATAGCGTGATGTCCACGCGAATGATATAAAATAGATCTATTCGGGATTGACAACCCCCGTTCGGGTGACTAGCTATCACTGGGAACGAACGTTATAACATGTCGGAATTTATCTAACTTTGGGACTAAAGGTCCCCCCCGACAAATACATACACTGGAACATTTTTGTTTATTAAATTAACCATTGCATTCTTATAAAATCTCGGGATAAGATTGGTACTTTTGGTGACATAAAATGGGTCGTGCATATTTTATAAACATTTTACATGGTACTGTGATGACACAGTGGATAAATATATTTGTTGAAACTTACATTCATATTTAAACTAATCTATGAACTCACCAACTTTAATGTTGACACTTTTAAGCATGTTTTTCTCAGGTAAATTAGATGCTCGGATTTCTTGAAGTGCATTGGAGTCTTTACATTCAAGCTTTTCATTGTGATGCAATTATGGGACAAATGTTATATTAAATTCAGATTATGATTAAATCAACAATGTTATTTTTCAAACGACATCTAGAGGTCGTTCTCTTGTATCTATTGCTGTGTATTATGGATGTTAGCACCAAACCTCATTAGTATTCCGCTGCGTTGTATATGATTTTTGGGGGTGTTACACCCGGGACCACCAAAACTTTTCTACGCTTCAACAAATACCCACAATTATACCCAATACTCAAAATTTACAAAATAACATCACATATATACATATAAAACCAGATATGGGATGAAATATACAAAATAAATATCTTACATTTCACCACTTGGTCTTTTGTACATCACTTGCCATTAAGCCTAGCCATACTTCCCATTCTTTTGACCAAAGACTTCCTTGAAACACTCTTTGTGTCCCAAAGACTTTCTGTGCATTCTTTGACTAAGTCTTGACATATATAAGCTAGCAACAAGATAAGTAAACACATACACTTCATTTCCTAAGGTGAAAAGTTCATCTTTTCTCTCCCTTTTGGCTCTTACAACCCCACGGCATCAAACACCCCTTTTAGCAAATCCATAGCTTGATTTTCTAAGACCATACAAGCATTCACACATCATTCCTATGATAACCTAAGGTGTTTTGAAGGGTTGGTTAAGCATTTGCAAGGTTTAATCAAGTTATTGCAAGATTATGGTTTTCTTAGAAAACTAGGGTTTTCAAGTGTGCAGGCTTTGGTTTTTCATCTAAACAAGGGTTTAGATTGTGTTGGTTATTATCATAAATTTCATTAAGGTCATCTAAAACTCTTTATGTCCTTACATTTATCATTTTATGCATATGTTAGTTCTTTATAGCAAAAATCACCATTTAAGACTTTTAAACATGTAAAAAGAGTTTTTACTTGTGATCATCATTTTGTACACTTTTTCATATGTTATGTGATTAGTAATATCATGATATAATGGGATTATAAGTATTGTAACATGTTTGTTAAAGCATAAAAAGTGTATACATAAACTAGTGATTAAAAGTTACTTAAGAAAGTTTAAGATTTTAAAGCCTTGTTAAGGACTTGATATTTTGGACTCATGGACACCATATGGACCTATGGACATTATATATGTATGGCATACGATACAAAAGGTTGTGGAACACTTGTGGTATTTTATTAGGTTAAAACGTATATAAAAACAACTGTATATAATTAGTTATATAAAGGACATAAAAGGGATGTTTGGTTTCGAATTCCAAACAATGGGGATTACATTTTTATAAAATAATACGTCTCATGACAATTCCGAGCATATAAGGAACTTGAAAAACCAATTTATAACGAAAAAGATACGTAGTTTATGAGTTTTACGATAATAACCGGAGTTATAAATTTTTTTTTATAAAAATTCTACAAACAGAAGGTTTGGTATTTTTATTAAATCCCACATATTTTTAGGATTCCAAAACAATAAGAAACGTAATTTTTCAATTAAAAACGAAGAAGTTATGAATTACGCGAGTTTATATACTTAAAATGTATAAAAATACTTTTATAAAACTATTTTTATAAAAGTTACTGTTCATATCAGGAACATTTGTTTTTGTAAAGCTTATAAATAAATAGAACTTTCAATTACGAGATCGTGCTCGAAAGTATTACTAAAAACGGAGCTAAAACGAATAAAATACGGCGTATACGATAATTAAAGTTTATAAAAGTAATTTTATAAACTATGAACAGTAAAATTTACTATTCATGATAGAAACATATATTTTGAAAATATTAATAAATTGATACAACTTTCAATAACGAAGACGTAGAGACATACTCGTGTGAATTTTGTGGAGGGAACTCTCATCTGGGTTTCGATTGTCAAACAGGGAACACACCCGTCTTTGATCAGGGTCCCTGTTACAATCAAGACTTTGGATTTAACCAACCTCTACATTATTCTCCGAGTCAACCATAACAATTTCCTTGTAGTGAAAATTGCGGGGTTCCTCATGAAAATTTCTAGTGTCAACCGATGAACCAAAATTATGATCCTAATTTTTGTTATAATCCGTTTTATTCCGGTTTTGACCAATATCATCCCCCGTAATTTTCCGTCACTCATCAACCTCCTTGAAGATCGAATAAGGATATGTTGCTAGAAATAACAAAGCTAATTAAAAATAATCGAACCCTTTTCAATAGCGATATTTTTCCTCATGAAGAAATGAGTATGAGAGTATTGTTGGCTAAGAAAGAATTCTCAAATTAATTCAAGATTGGGACGAAAAGCAAATTAAACCATGGAGTTTTCCGGAATTGCTACTTCAACTTTTTAATGATTCACGAACTATTAATGAAATTTTGAAACAACGTGAAGAAAAGCATATTGAACGTGAGCAAGCGGCTAATCTGACAGTTCAAAAAGAGCAGGAGGAGCAGGCAGCTCAAAGTTTTACTCCATATTGGAATTTTCCTATTATTGACGACGATGATGAATACACTATTCAATATAAGGAATATTTAGAGAATTCGTCTAAAGCAATCACACCCGACTTACCAACCGAGGGACCCGAGGACTCTCTCATCATGGGGGACGAATCTTAGCATTATTCCTGAAAAGGAATCGGACGAATTCATAAAGTCTAGTGTTGAGGACCTTGTTCCAATTCCAAGTGAGTCCGAGGATATTCTCGAGGGTGATAGTGATTGTGATTTACCTTCGTGTGATGATTTTTCTCCCATTAACATTCTTGAGGGAAATTCCGTGACTTTCTCTAACCCTCTCTTCGATTCAAATAATGATTTTACCTCTAGTGATGAAGAGTCACTTTCCGATGAGGACGTTCCGGAAGACAATGTTAAAATTTACTCGAACCCTCTTTTCAAATTTGATGACGAATATATCTCTAGTGACGTAAATCCTCTTTTTGATGAGGTGTTAGAGGACATCGAGAGTAAGGACTCCTATGTTCCTAAACTTGATGAGTCAGACTTGCTAGTCACACCTCTTTTTGATGCTAATGAGGATGAGTGTTTCGACCCAGGAGGCGATATTGATAAGATCGATGCTTTTTTAGATATTTATGTTTCTACAGATGTTAAGGACGGTTATCATGATTCGGAGGGAGATATAATCTACCTTGAGAGATTGCTTATTAATAACACTTTCCCCAATCTCCCTTCCGAGGTATTTTTAGATCATGAACCAAGGAGCTTAAAGGATGAACCTAATAAAGATGGTTTGAAGAGTATGGTCAAAGTTTTCGACCCCGGGATTTATGAGAAAAAATTTTCTCCTACATATGTGAGACTATCCTTTGAGGATCGCCTTTATCTTTCCCTCACATATGTTATCCGTATCTTCCTTCCTTATTTCACCTATCCGGTGGATTCTCCTTTTCTTCTCTCCTCCGGGAGTGAGGATACTATTTTTGACCCCGACATCTCCGCTTTTCATTTTTCTTTTCTAGAGCCGGTGGTATCTCATCGGAGTGGAACTTTCATATGCCTCATTGTTTATCCAAACATCTTGAATGAAAGTCCGATGGAGATTTGCTCTTCCACTTGTTTCATTCCTAATATCACGATGATATGGGGAGAGTCAAGCTAGAGACTCGCACAAAAACAAGCGCTTCTCGGGAGGCAACCCGTGTCTTTTCTTCTTTCTATTTTCTTAATAAATAAGTGTGTTATTTTATAGCCCAAGTGTGGGGGCGTGCTTCTTTCTATGGTATGTGGTTCCGTTTTTGCAGGATTCCTTAAGATCATGAAGACCCGTGCTTGTTTTCAATCCTCCAATCATCCGGTCTTCGATCTTCTACTTATTTTGGAATCCTCAATCCTGATCATGTATATTTATTATGTTTCCCCTTTCACACTTGGAATTTTTTGTATTTGCTTTTTTCGTTCCTAAGTGTGGGGGTAAAACCCAATATTTTTGAACATTGAGGCCAATGTTCCATTCTAAGTGTGGGGGGGATTTCTATCGAAATGTGATCTTACCTGTGTCTTGTTGTGTCCTTCGCAAATGTGATCTTACATGTGCCTTGATGTGTCCCTCGCAACCCCGTTTTGGCCAAAATTTTAAATTTTTAAGTCTTAATATCTAGTTTATTGTTCATATCTAAAAAAAATTATGTGTAGAAAAATGTTGAAAAATATAAATAGTTAGTTGAATAAAATATAAAAAATAGTTGACACGAATGTAGGTTTTCCGTTGGTGAGAATGAAAAGTAAATTTTGACCCGACCGGTTTTATATCTTAGCTTTCTCTTTAACTGTAAATAGATTGATTTTGCTAATCTTTTATATAAGGAGCTATAAAACGCAAGTCTAGCTTAAAAAAAGTCAAGACTTTGCAAGTTCTCATAATTGATTTTAAATATGCGAAGATCAATTTATTAGATTTGAGATTGTTGCCAGTATATGTGACTTGTTAAAGTGCCGATCTTAATTCGCTAGGCTAAGTATTCACGAGTTTCTTTATTAGAAATTTTAAATTGTGAAGAACAAGAGATGATAGAGTAGAGTATAAGTTTTGATGCTAAACATAGAATAGTTAGATTTCTTTAAGGCTCATAAAGGTTAATTGTGGCTTTTTGCTCTCATCAGCTTAATAAACGTTATATAATTGTTGAATAAATAAAGTTACTTTAGGTCTTTGCGATTCTTAGTTTAGATCAATTCGTAGAGATTCATTCTGGTGAAAGTAAGGTACACATCGAGGTTTTGTCAGTGTTGTGGGGAAATAGACTCCTGGACCATGGTCGGGCTCGCATACCCGATGTGCACATTTGTTAAAGACACAAGAGCTTTGAAATTTGGCTATAATAATAATAATTATGAAATAAACCGAAGCCGAAATAAGACTTCTGGATCATGGTCGGCTCGCATACCGATACCTGTGCCTTGCTATGTCCCTTGCAACCCCGTTTTAACCAAAATTTTAAAATTTTATTGTTCTATTTGTAAAAAAAATGATGAAAATATAAAGAAAATATATATATGAATAAGTAGGCCCATAGAACTAGGTAGCTTTTAACTTGACCGAGTTTTAAACTCTAGCTTTCCCCTTAACTTTCGAGACTAAGCGTTTGCTTAACTTTAAAATTTTGCAAAGAACGAAAAATGATAGAGTAGAATATAAGTTAGATGCTAAACGTAGAGTAGTTGGATCTCTTTCAGGCTCATGTTTTAATTGTGGCTTTTTCTCCCATTAGCTTGTCTCACTTATATGCATAAATGTTTAATAAATAAGGTTGTCCGGTTCAACTTAATTTTTAGTAACTTTCCTTTGACTTGGAAGTCGATGATTCAAATTTTGGCTTATTATATGCATCACATGGATTATTGCTTTACTTATGCCTTAAAGAGCCTTAAGGTATATGGCATGAGTAGAGTTAATCATTTTATTACTTTTTGCCTTAAAGAGCCTAAGGGTATATGGCAAAAGTAACACTAATCATGAAATTATTTGTACCTTAAAGAGTCTTAGGGTATATGGTACTTATAAAATTAGTGATTGGAAAAATATTGCTTAATTATTTTCACTTTAAAGAGCCTAAGGGTATATGGTGTAAATAATATTACTTGATTTATGTCTTAAAGAGCCTTAGGGTATATGACATGAATGAAGGCAAAAGCAACAAAAGCCAAATTTTGGTCACTTCACCGGTTTTCAAGGATATGGATAGAAGCTAATTTTTATCTTCAACCGTCCCGCTTTATTTTTGGATTTAATAAATATCGAAATAAGTCTTAAAGAGCCTTCGGGTATATGACTTAAGTAAAATCTTGAGATACAAATTTAGGAATAAGAGAGAAAAAGTAATACACAATTAGTATTTATGAGTAGTGTTAGCATTTAATCTTATATTTCGCTGTGATTTCGTTTTAAGCTTAGTTTGGGGATTGTGAAAAGTCAAGGATGATGAACTCCTGTTCTTAATGCCTTTAAAATAAATTTTATAAAAATTATTATCTTAGTTTTTATTATTTAATAAATGGTTAAAACGGGGGTGCTTGCAAATTAAATAATTTTTGAACCTTTTAATGGACCTTTTATGTTCTTGTTTGATTGTGAGGGGGTCGTAAGTTAAAAGGGGATAAAATTATTTATTTATGGGTATTGTTTTATTTACATTGCGTGTGGGACCAACAATGGCTTAGTGTGGGGGAATTTAATGTTTTCTAAAACGCACATCATTTATAACCCGTAAAACACTATAAATCGGACTAAAAAGGCTAAAATATGCTTAATTATCTTGCAAATATGTTTGTTTGGTATTTTTTATGTCTTGCAGGTAAAATGATTGAAAACGGTGCAAAAACGGGTATTTATGGTTTCGTCGCAATAAAGAGTGCTTATTATTCAAAACCAAGACAAAGTCGTGAAAATTCCCCGAGCATGCCATTAGAAAGAGCACGGGAAAACGAGTCCAACGGTGCCCTCGGATCTTATTGGACCAGCCCATGGCCTATTTTGTGGGCTGGGCCAGCCCATTGTTAACTAAGCCCAATACTAAAACCAAGCCCATTTTATTACGCCCAAAAATGAAATTGAAGAAAATCTGTTATATAAAAGATCACGTCATCGCACGTGCGAGTAAATTAAATCATTTGGGTCACATGCTAGCGCACTACCAAGGAAAGAACAAATGGAAAATGGACACGTGGCATAGCAATCTCTTTCTCAAATTGTTATATCTGTTATGAAACATGTGTGAAGTGTAAGCAGCAAAGGAGTACACGTGCCCTTCTCCAATTGGATGATCCACGTTAATCAGTCCTAGGAGGCAATCTCGAGGCCCATCATTGGCTATTAATTATGGCGGTTATCTTTGAGGAGTTGGCAAAATCTACCCCTCTCTTGGCTATAAGAACAACCCGCTCCCTTCAATTTATTTTTCATTAGGAAAATTTAGTTTTTAGATTTACTTTTTCATGTTTTAGCTTATTTCCATTTTGTTTAGCTTATTTTTTTCATTCTATAGCTTATTGTAAAAGTTGCTCTCGTCAGCTTATTGAGATTTTGTAACAAGAAGTTTGCTTATTAATGAATATGTTGTTTGGTTGCTTAATCTTCTTTCCACTCGTTTCGTAGTTCTTTTCTTATTAGCTTTTTTTGACATTTAGCTTTTCCTTTAAGCTCATTTTTGTAGCTTATCCTTTCCAGCTTATTTAGATTTAAGTTTGAAATCAGATAAGCTATTTCATAGCAGATTTGTTTTGTTTACTTATCTTTCTAATGAGTTCGATCGCATAAGCCATTAAATAAGCTTTTGGATTTAGCTATTTTCGTATAAGTAAGCTCTAGCTTATTGATTGTTTCGTTGTCTCTTCTTTCCGTCAGCTTATTTCTTTAGTCGAATAAGCTTTCATTAGCTTATTGGAATCTAATTTAAGCTTATATAAGTCAAACTAATTTTAGCTTTTCCTATATTTCTTCCTTTTCTTCTTCAACTCGAATAAACAAAGGTTTTAGCTTATCGATTTTCTTATTACCTCCTAGCGTATTTGATTCGAGTCAAGCTCATAAGTTTAGATCTCTATTGATTAGTATTCGTTGCGGCTTATTCTGTGAGCTTATCATGCCTTTAGCTTAATTAGCTTTGTTTATTTTATTGTTCGTTTCATAATTGCAAAACTTGTTCCAAACTTATTACACGTTTAGGCTTTTGTTCGGTTTTCAACAATTTATATGTGGTTACGTTTTGGATTATAAGATAAATCATGGGCCTCATTTAAATATAACTGGGTTTTGATTGGTTTGTTAAGATTGGAATTGGGCCTTTGTATTTGTTAAACAGACTTTGAAAATTGCAAATATGTTAACTGGTTTAAATTGTTATATGTTAACAATTTGTGTTTTTGTTATTTTGATTTTGGTATCGGTCTACTCATGAGGCGCGGAGCTTAAGGATTTATTTAGCTAGACCGAATTTGACTATTTGTTTTAGCTAAATAAATCGGATAGTTATCGTTTACTTGCGGCTCTTCAATTCGGTTTCATTTTCTATCCTTTTTCAATTATATAGTGTAGCGTAGATTAAAAATATTTTGCTTTGCTTATTTTATCATTATGAGTAGCAAGTAGTTTTATTAGTGCTTGTTAAGTAATATTTGTGAATTGAGAATTAAGTGTGGATTTATAAAAGGTTTAGAGATTAATAATTTGTCGAATTATTTAGATTTGTAAGTTGATTGTTTAAAGGGCAAAATCAGGAGAATAATCAAATTACACATCTAGTAATTATTTTCTTTTTAAGAGATCGTTTTCAAAATAAACCAACGTTGTGAGAAAATTATCTTTTCTAATGATTATAATTTGTTAATAAACCTAAATTCACACTTAAGGAACTTTTCACGTCACTTAGCAAGCATATTAGTCATTTATTTCTTTTTAAGCATATTTGTCATTTATATCTTTTAGATCAATTTTAGTATAATCTTGTAGTTTTAAATCTTAGAATTAATATTAGTTTAATTTTTAGTATAAAAATAGGTTAAAATCAAATCCAAAATCGTGAATGACAATCAAGCTCGATTTACAACTTGAATGTAGATTTCCATTCACCTCTCGCCGAGAAGAACGATACCCGTGTTGATTACTTATTATTCTTTCCTAAAGAATAATTTGTAAGATACTTTGCTTACGTATACGTATATGTATTTTATTAAATATATATATATATATATATATATATATATATATATATATATATATATATATATATATATATATATATATATATATATTATATCAGAGGGTTTATTTGATACGTGTAAAAACAATTATTACGCCTATATATGGGCTATATTGAATTGTTTTTCTAAACGATGGTTCCTTTTTTTATAAATGGGTTGATTTTTATGGGTGGTTCACTCTTTCTTATGAAAGTGTTACAGTTAACACTTTGACTTTCATGGTTTTACGAAAAATAACTCGATAACGTAAACAATGAATCTGATATTTTAGCACTATTTAAAATTGCAGTCAGTGAGTTGTAGTATGATATGAAGTTATATAGCAGATTGTGAACTGATTGGGTTGCGCCCTTTTAACCCAAAGGACGTTGGGTGAAAACGGGTCATTTAGAGTTTTTCTTCTCTTGACAAATATGATAACAAATTATAAACTCTGCAGGATTTATAATTATAAATACATATGACAAATATCCATGGTTTAACTTCTTAATAGTCAAAGTCGTATCAGCCTCCTTTTTCCTAGCTAACATTATACAATTATAAATTTATTTAAAATATACATGTTGACTGTTGATATCATCTTCCTATTTAAATGTGTGCATGTATTTTTGCACCATCTCTTGGACCACCCAGATACTAATTGCCAACATCTCAGCAACTTACAAGAATTCTTTGGTCAATCGCTTGATATGTTGATGTGAACTCCTAATGTAGTTTCAAGTTTGTGGTAGTCATTAGATGCAACACTGACTCTACCACTCACATCAACGCCTGTTGCACCGGCTTTTGCTGCAACACCAACTCTTACCACTAGGGATAATTGTTGGCTAACTAGAGAGATGAAAGATATATGTTGAATATACATCGATCTTTTCCTTCTAAGTTAGAAGAAATAGAATCAAATCTTTATGATTTCTTCGTATGTAGTTACCAACTTATAGTTATGTGGCCTGTGTTTTCTTTTGTGTTGTACACAGACTCAAGTGTGAATATATCACTCGGTGTTCCTTTCACTGTGATCAACGACGCCCGCCAAACGCCCCGCAGCAAAGCGCAAGTCAACCATCTCGTTATCATGCATTTATAACATACTTTTGCGTATTACATATTTTTTTGACGCTCTTTCCAATTAACTTGATAGCAATGTGGGTTGAGATGTTCATTTTCTACATCAGAGTTACTTTAAACAACATATTTCCTTCTAATTGAGCAACAATAGTTTATAAAATTAGTTTTAGATTGCCGGTTTTTACCATTACATAATTTACAACTTTTTCATTATTTGAAGTTTGAACTTGATCAATAAATAATAAATGTTGTTGTACGGTCGACCTACTCCGTCTTAGTTTCACCTACTGTTTTTTACTATCTACCCAACAAATCCTTGTCAAACCATAACATTTAGGTAACAGTAACAAATTTACATGTTGAAATAGGTTTGCTGTCAAAGGAGGAAGTTGCATAGTGATTGGCAATAGACAAGAGAGGAAAAGTTTAGCTCACAAGTTCATTGCTTTCCTTAGAACTTAATCTGGTCAATGCATCACATAACTAGGTCGTAAGTTTGATTCGTATGCCATCTTGTCTCCATTGATTTTTGTCCATAGCTTTGCAAATAAGAAGTGGGAAACCAAATGAGATTGATTAGGAACGCGAATAGTAGCTTCATCGTTACTAAGCTTTCAGATACAAATTTTAAAACTTTATGCGAGTATGAGACGTTGGGGAGAATTTTGTTTAGGCTTGAAAAGCTGCTAGATAATCGGCTAATCAAAATAAGACATGTCAATGGCTTTTATAAAGACCAAAATCGACAAATTAGAGATAGAAACTATCGAAAGGAAAAAATTATAAAAGTTTATAAAAATCGTATGTATAGCTGTCATTCTAATATATGTAGTTTAACGAGGTGGTAGGCCCGCGCTCCGCTGGGGGACGATTAGTGGTGGTCATTTTGGGTTGGCTGAAGTGGGTCCGGTGGTGATTGTCGTTGTCATTGCGATATTTCAATGTTATTATGGCGAATGAACCGATAACCCCAAGGGTTATTTTTGTAGATTGCAAAAAAAGTTAACGGTCGTTAAATAACGACCGATACCAAGGACAATTTTTGTAAATTCTAAAAGAAATTAAACTAACGGCCGTTACTAAAGGTCGTTACTTAACAGCCGTTAGTGGGGATGGGTATTTTGTAATTTTTTTTAAAATGAGGGTAGTTTTCGTAATTTGACACATAGTGCGAGGGAGTATTTCGTAAATACCCGAGGGGCTTTTTCGTAAATACCGACGAGTTGCGGGTGAGTTTTTGAGTCAGGCGCACGGGTTGCGGCTCGGGTAAACAGGGCGGGTTGTGTGAGGGCAGTCTTCGGGTCGGACGGATGGGTACCGGGTTAGGTCGACCTAGTGTTTGGCAGGTGGTGATCCTGCCTTTTGTATATAATACAAGTTGGTAGGCCCGCGCTCCGCTGCGGGATGATTAGTTGGCGTCGTTTTAGGTTGACTAAAGTGGGTCCGGTGGTGATTTCCGTTGTCGTTGCGATATTTCAGTGTTATTATGGCGAACGGATCGATAACCCCAAGGGCTATTTTTCTGAATTGCAAAAAAAAGTTAAAGGTCGTTACTTATGATCGTTAAGTAACGACCGATCCCAAGGACTATTTTCGTAAATTCAAAAAAAGATTAAACTAATGATCGTTACTTAACAGTTGTTAGTGGGGGAGGGGGTATTTTGTAATTTTTTTAAAAATGAGGGTAGTTTTCGTAATTTGACACATAGTGCGAGGAGGTATTTTGTAAATACCCGAGGGGCTATTTCATAAATACCGACGGGTTGCGGGTGGGTTTTCAGGTCGGGTGGACGGGTCGCAGGTCGGGTAAACGGGGCGGACCGGGTTCGGTTGACCCGGCGGGATTGGGTCGGTGCGCATGCCTTTTATATAATGTATATAACGAGTAGGTTTGCCCGCGCTCCGCTGCGGGACGATTAATGGCCGTCGTTTTGGTTGTTTTAGAATCAAAGGCAACGACGCGTTCCAATATACATAAACACGATAGAAAAAGATACAAACCAAGGTAAAAGCCAAATTTGACCTGTATACAGTTTCTAACTTAAGTACATTAATGAAAACAAAAACACAGTTGACTGCATTTTTCATGAACAAATGTAGCAAAAGAGCATAAACAAATATAGTTTTAATCTCACTGTTTGAATCCCATTTCGTTTCCTCCTAGTATTCTTCAATGGCTTTCACTGGGTTGGTTTGGTGAAGCCTGTTGAATAGCCAATGTTATATGTGGTGTCACTCTGGTCCCACAACCTGCACAAAGTCAGCAGACTAATATAAGTTGTTATGTTATGTATTTTGAGAAAATATTTTAGGGTTATACAGTGTTCTTGACCCAAACATCAATACAGCTTCTAAAAAATAAAACTATACGAAGGCTGGCATTTACTTTTAATACGTATAACCTCCTAAACTGTGAAATGATTAACCTTTATTTACTACTTGCACTAAATGACCCAATTTAGTTTTTATCAAATGAAGCGAATCCACCATTTTTCCACACATTTAATCATAAGTATTATCATATCTAAACTTGTGTTTAATAACATAGTGATAATCAAATGTGTTATGCCTTTAGAGAGATGAACAAAAGTTTATAAATTGTTATCTTTCATCATATACCACCTGCTATATTACGACTTTGTATGCAAAAAATGTACGTAGCCAACTAAGAATGAGTAATGTATAAGTACATACCCAAGTATGTTGAGTTTAACTTACCCGTAATACACTTTTAGGTTTCATCGTCATGAGCTTGATAACAATACAAACAATTCCATGCAGTACTCTAAAAGCCCTATAGTCTACAAATCAGTGCCATAAAAATCTGAAAATGTTTGAACATGTCTTACCATTCTAATAATTTTCTAGTTGCAATTTTTAAGTTCTTGTCTTTTGTAGCATGCGAAGCGGTGTTTATTGTGTTCCACATCGTGCATAGTAACGTGCCATACATGTATACCCAATGACTTTTCATAATAAGAAGAATCTAAAAACCTAGTATGAATTTCTAGTGAATTACAATTTAGTAGTTATGAATTTCAAATTCATTCTGACCGTAAGTTCGCGTAGGAATAGACACTTTAGCAATGGCCGATTTTTTATTATAGGGAATAGCCCAAAACGGATTTACTGACTGATATCTTAGATTTTCTTAATCTTTCACTTAGTTTTTTCAAGAAATTTATAATATGTGTAACAATAAATATATTGTGATATGATTAATCAATTATATATTACTATGATTTAAACCGAAACTGACCTTGGCAGCCTTTATCAAGATAGGGTTTCCCTCGTACCCTGGGTTGCAGTTACAATGATATCCACAACCGTCTACGTCATAACACGAACTGTTCTCTTTGCATTTAGTGACCTCAGAGCTTTTTATGTCGTTTCTAATTACCCAATCGATCACGACCGGGATAGTGGACTCTACCCTGTTATACAATTCTGTAGAATTAGATAAATCACTGGCGCCACCAAACCTAAAAGTGTTTTCCTCACCTAGAAAAGCTAAGCCACAGTAATTGATAGACCAAACATCTGTGTGGATCTGAAACTTTTCTTTTATTATAGACGTGTGACAACCATTTCCTAAGCATTCCCCAGCAACTACATCCGTTAAGTTGCTGCATAATCCAAAACAACCACTAACCCGCATCCACACTAACTATAACACCCTGTGTTTTCAAGTCATTGACGACGTCAACAAATCCGCAATGTACTTTTTGTAATGTACGCGTTCACTTTAAA
>BQNB010061563.1:0-36434 GCA_026074375.1 Tanacetum coccineum | reverse complement strand
AGAAAACCCTAGAAGCATCAAATATGATCTAAATATCAAAAGCAGAAACTTGTACCTTCTTTTTCCTTCATAGGTTCGACTTCAAGAACCTTGTAGATCCTAGATCGAGAGCCACCAAGGCTCTGATACCAATTGTGAAGATCCTTTAAGCCCATCTAGGATATGTTTTATAGATAATATAAATATGCACCGGAATATAAAGAACATTATATTGTCAAACAAGTTTTTTATTCCAAACGTTTCCACCTTGCCCCAATTCTATACCTTGGAGCTACTAACTATTAATCTAACTACTAACTAAACGTGTACACACACATGTTTTTTCTAGACTCTCCTTGGGAGAGTTTTATGTTTTCTAGATGTCCAAAAACCATATGCCTGATATCTTTTTATATACTAGATATATCTATGTTTACAAAGGATAAGAACAAATTACAAAAGATAAGAACAAATAATATCTTTCTAACATATAATATTATCTTTTGTATCTTTATCTTCTTAAAGAGATCTTCTAAAATCTTCAAAATCTTCCATCTTTTGAAGAATTCTTCTTTTGCATTTAAGTCTTTTTGTTGCATTCTTTTATTCACTTTGTCTCATCAAATCAAGAATCCCAACAAAGAAAGGCAGAGTTGAAGGCAAGACGCACTTTGTTGATGGCCTTAACTAATGAGCCTCAATTAAAGTTCAACACATACAAGGATGCTAAGTCACTGATGCAGGCTATTGAGAACAGATTTGGAGGTAATACTGCTACAAAGAAAACTCAGAAAAATCTTCTGAAGCAGCAATATGAAAACTTTGCTGCATCCAGCACATAAGTGATTGAGCAAACCTATAAAAGGCTTAAAAAGCTAATTAATCAACTAGAGATGCATGGTGAAGTTATCTCTCAAGAAGACATCAATCAAAAGTTCTTGAGAAGTCTATCACAAGAATGGACTATGATACTATTGTGTGGAGGAACAAACCAGAGATTGAAACATTGAGTTTGGATGATCTCTTCAACAACTTGAAGGCTTATGAATCAGAGGTCAAAAGGACATCTAACTCAACCACTAACTCACACAATGTAGCCTTTCTATCTACTAGTAGCACTAACAATACATCTAGAGCAGTTAATACTGCTTAGGGTGTTAATACTGCTAGCACTTAGGGTGCTGCTGATAGCTCAAAATCTGGTGAAAATTTTAGTAATGCTATGATTTATTCCTTCTTTGCTAGCCAACCAAGTATTCCACAGCTTGATAATGAAGATCTTCAACAAATCGATCCTGATGATCTAGAAGAGATGGACTTGAGGTGGAACATTGCTATGCTAACTATGAGAGCAAAAAGATTCCTGAAGAATACTGGAAGGAAGCTGGACATGACCAACAAAGAAAGAATTGGGTATGACAAGTCCAAGGTGGAGTGTTTCAACTGCCACAAAAAAGGACACTTTGCAAGGGAGTGCAGGGCACCCAGGAATCAAGACAGCAGGAACAAGGAGCCTACAAGAAGGATTGTGCCAGTTGAAGAAACTACTTCAAATGCCTTAGTGTCTCAGTGTGATGGCTTTGGCTATGATTGGAGTGACCAAGCAGAAGAAGGTCCAACCAATTTTGCTCTCATGGCTTATTCTTCAACAAGTTCAAGTTCTTCTACAAACTCTGAGGTATCTAATGACTCAAATTGTTGTTCATCTTGTTTAGAATGTGTAAAAGATCTAAAAGAACAAAATGAACAATTAGTTAAAGACTTAAGAACAGCTAGGATAAGTGTTGTCTCTTATAAAACTGGTTTAGAATCTGTAGAATCTAGATAGTTTAGTTTTAAGGAAAAAATATGTCTGTGTATGTGGAAGTATAGAACTCTTAAAACCTAAATCTATTAAGAGATTTAGCTATTACAGAGTTAAATGGATGTTAGAGTAGGTTACAAATGAAAAAAGATGAGGTTCAACTTACAGTACAAAAATTTGAAAATTCATCAAAAAACATAAGTAAACTTCTAGACAGACAAATAATGGATAAGTGTAAAACAGGATTAGGGTATAATGTTGTCCCACCTCCCTATACTGGAAATTTTATGCCACCAAAATCTGATTTAGTTTATCCTAGTCTAGATGATTTTGTTGATGTGAATGAGTCTGTTAGTGAGTTTGTAGTTGAAAAGCCTACTATTAAGACTAATGAACCTAATACTTCTAGGAAAGACAATGGAGCCCCAATTATTGAGGATTGGGTATCTGATAGTGATGAAGAAAATGTGCCTAAGGTTAAAACAATTGATATGTTTAATAAACCTAGTTTTGCTAAGATAAACTTTGTTAAATCTACTGAGCAAGTAAAATATACTAGGAAACATCAGTTGATAAAAATAGGCAAAACACACCTAGTCCTAAAGGAAACAAGAGAAACTAGAACCAACAGATGTCTCAAAAATTAAGGAGTAATTTTGAGATGTTCAACAAAGCTTGTCATGTGTGTGGTAGTTTTGATCATTTGAAGAATGATTGCAATAACTGGTATAATAATGGAAGGTTTGCAAAACCAGTTTGGACCAATGTTCAAAGGGTAACAAATAGAATTTCTCTAAATTAACTCACCCCAGTCCAAAAAGAAACATGGTTCCAAGAACAGTCTTAATTAGGTCTGGCTCAATTTCAGTTAATGTTGTTAGACCAGTTAATACTGTTTAATCAAGAACAGCAGTGAATAATGTAGGACCCATGAAAAATGTTATTACTAATGCATATTCAACTGCTAAAAGGCCTTTTAACAAAATAACAATAGCTAATAACAGTAATTTCACTAAAAAGGTTAATACTGTTAAGGGAACAAGGGTTAATACTGCTAGGCCAAAAGTAGTTCTTAGTGCCGTTAAGGGAAATAAGGGAAATGCTGTTAAGGCCTCAGCATGTTGGGTTTGGAGACCAAAGTACAAAGTTTTAGACCATGTCTCCAGAAACAATGGTGCATCAATGTCCTTTAAAAGATTTGACTATATTGATGCACAAGGCATATCGGAGTATAGTAATGTTGGGGTCTCCAAGCAAACTATTTTTTCCTACCATTATGTGTAGGGCAATCCACAGCAAGATTTGAAGGATAAAGGAGTGATTGACAGTGGATGCTCTAGGTCATAGATAGGAAAACAGTTCCTATCTTACAGATTTATGAATGAATTGATGGAGATTTGTTCCTTTGAAGGTAATCTAGGGAGGGAAAATTTAATGGGTAAGGTAAAATAAGAATGGTAAATTAGATTTTACAAGGATGGGTGATTTTGTAAAGGAAACTAATTTAACGGTTTTCAGTGTCTCACAAATGGTGACAAGAAGAATAGTGTTCTTTTTACTGATACTGAATGTGTTGTTTTGTCTCCAGACTTTAAGTTAATTGATGAAAGTCATGTTTTGCTTAAAGTTCCTAGAAAGGATAACATGTACAGTGTTGATTTAAAAAATGTTGTTCCTCAAGGAGGTCCACTTGTCTACCTTTGCAAAAAGCCAACACCCAGTGAATCTATATATTTGGATAGGAGGCTTGGAATGTAAAATTTCAAAACAATGAATAAACTAGTAAGGGGAAACCTTGTAAGAGGTTTACCTTCAAAATTTTTTGAAATTAATCAAACCTGTGTTGCTTGTCAAAAGGGAAAGCAACACAGAGCTTCTTGTAAGACCAAAACAGTCAGTTCAATCAGCCAACCATTACAAATGTTGCACATGGATTTATTTGGCCCAACATCTGTAAAGAGTTTAATGAAAAAGATGTACTGCCTAGTTGTTACAGATGATTTTAGTAGGTTTAGTTAGGTTTTCTTTTTAGCACTAAGGATGAAAACTAGGAAATCCTATAAAACATTCATAACAGGCATAGAAAATCTAATAGACCTTAGGGTGAAAGTGATTAGATGTGACAATGGGACTGAATTCAAGAATAGGGTCATGAATCAGTTCTATGAAATGAAGGGTATTAAGAAGGAATTTAGTGTTTCTAGGACTCCATAACAAAATGGAGTAGCAAAAAGGAAAAATAGGACACTAATAGCGGCTGCTAGAACTATGCTAGCTGATTCAAAATTGCCAACAACTTTCTGGGCTGAAGCAGTTAATACTGCTTGTTATGTCCAAAATAGGGTGTTAGTTATCAAGCCTCACAACAAGACATTTATGAACTTTTTTCTAGGTGAAAAACTTGACCTTAAGCTTGCATGAGTCCATTTGGGTGTCCTGTTACAATCCTTAATACCATAGATCACCTAGGAAAATTTGATGGAAAGGCTGATGAAGGGTTCTTTATAGGATACTTTACCAATAGCAAAGCATTTAGAGTATTCAACAGTAGAACTAGGATAGTTGAAGAGAACCTGCATGTTCAGTTTAATGAGAATACACCTAATATTGCAGGAAGTGGACCTAATTGGCTTTTTGATATAGATGCACTGAAAAAATCTATGAACTATAAGCCAATTGTTGCAGGGAATTAGTCTAATGGTAATGCAGGTACAAAAGCATGTGTAGGGTTGATGCAGATAAAAGCATAGAATGGGAGACTAGCACCTGGGCAAGATTACATTTTTGGTTCACGATGGTGGCTGCTGATCCACTATTTCTCTCATAATTCAAAGGATTCTCCTGATGTTGGATTCAAACCATCAGGGGGGAGGAAAAGAAGGATGCTGAAGATCCATGGAATGAAAGTGGAAATCTAACTAAAGGGAAAGATAATGAGGTTCCAAGTACAGAGGAGTCAAGAATTAATCAAGAGAAGAATGATAATATTAACAGCACTAATAATATTAATACTGCTAGTTATGGAAACAGCACTAACAATGTTAATGCTGTTAGTTTAACTGTTAATGCTGCTAGAATAGAAGTTAATGTTGTTGATCCAAAAACAAGCATTGAACTTCCAAATGATCCAAATGTGCCTGAATTGGAAGATATTGTTTATTCAAATTATGATGAAGATGTTGGTGCAGAGGCTGACATGAACAATTTAGATGCATTTATGCCTGTCAGTCCTATTCCAATTACAAGAATACACAAAGATCATCCAGTTAAACAAATTATTGGAGACTTGCATTCAGCACCTCAAACAAAAAGAATGACAAAGAATTTGTGTAGGATCGTTTATTTCATAACACGGGTGATGATTCGAGTGGTTTAGCTAGTTTCTAGAGAGAGAAACACTAGAGAGAATATTCTAGAGAGAGAAAATGTGTTTCTTTGTAAAAGGAATAATGACTAGCTTGTCTCTTCCAAAGTTGGAAGAGACTATATATAGTACTTACAATATACCGGGTATTAGTACCCGGCTTAATACCGAAAATCATACTATTAACTATTAAACTACGAGCTATAATAAACAGTAAAATACAAGGGGTGACCGAGTCTTTTTCTCATATCTAACAATCTCCCCCTAAGGGAGGTCACCCTTGAAAACACTAAACTTAAGCTCTTACAGCTTGCAGTCTCTTGATTCTTCATGTTACATCTAGTACATTGTTGTAGTGATCTTTTGATAACAATCGAGCTTGTTCACTTTGACTTGTTTTGATTTTGATCATGAGCTTTCTTGAGATCATCAGCCAAACTTAATCTCTCATCATCTAGTAATTTATTGCCATCTTGTGCACTTGTGAAGAAGAATATGATATCAGAGTTTGCGGAAGCTTTGACACCTTTATGAGATCTTTCATAACTTCATAACAAGTGTAGGTCGTGTCTGTGCATTCGGTCATTAACTTGACATTACTAGAACTGGGTATCTCCATCTCCATCTCCATCTTTAAATGATCCTGTAATGAAACAGTTAGCAATAAAGAGAAAATTGATTTGAAAAATCAGTCTAAGTGTTAATTATGAAAATATTTTGTAACACTTCGATAGTTTTGATTGGTTGTCAAATGTTTTCAATAACCGTCAATTCATTATGCTGGAACATGTTTGAATTCACGTAGAATCGCCCTATCGTTCTTTTCCAGAGAAACCAGTTTGATTCTTGTTAGAATCGCACAAGACACTACTAGAAGCTTGTTTGATGTTGGCTTAGCAGGATTTCCATCTTCATACGTTGAATAATTTGTATCACTCGATGTTTCTGGAATGATCACAAGGATAATGCTTTGGACTCTTAAGATAACCTTGTTTCCACAGTGTATGAAGACATGGATAATTGAAATGTGTCCTATATGAGATTATTTGATGCATCTCTGGCTCTAGACTCCAACAAAGTGCGCTTTGATATTAGTGATCGGAGGCTGAGTTGACTGCACCTTTTTCATATCCGACTTACTGGAGTGAGTGTGGAGTAGTGAGTGAGACAGTAGATTGCATGTTTAGTCTCCGTGACAAATTGAGACAAGTTCTTTCAAGAGAAACTCGAAATGGTGGGAAGGTTGTGCATGCTTACTGGGTCTGGATGTCGTCTTCAATGTCAGCAATCAACTTGTGATTCTGACAGCATATGTATTGACCCGGATTCTGCCTAAGAGTGTGGAGGGCTTCTTTCTTTACACCCTTTATCCGTCCAATTCTTTTTCATTCTTCAACCCCTTCAGTGCTTACCGAGACTTCATGACTAGCACCTTGTTGGGTATATTCCAGTACTAGCTCCATCTCAGTCGGCACTATTCCCTTGTTCTCACATTTACTCCTTTCAATCATACCTAAGGACTTATGTAGTAGTTGAAGTTAAGAGGTGGATTATAGCATCTCAGGATGAAACTATTGGACCTTCTGTACATCCTGAGGATGCTACATCCACAAAGATGGTTCGTGAAACTCTAATCTATGATGATGCTGAATCTGGTGGTAATTAAGGAAAGATAAACAGTTGTGACTGATACTGTAAATTCTAAATTTTCGGATGCAACGAACCAAGGTTAGGATGCTTCTAAAAACAGTGGCTCTGAAGGAATGAACCATTGAACTTGATGAATACCAGGTTGGTTCAAACTCTAAACAAAGTCATGTGGCTCTTGCTGGACCAAACCCTGAGCACATGCAAGATATCTTCCTTGCTACTAATTACCCTAAGGGAGGATCCAGTTCAGGACCCGAGCCTTTCATGATGACCCCTGGACAACTCAATTCAGGGCTCGCCCCATCACATGTCCTTGCAACTACAAACATTCCACCGACAGATAAGATCTGGAGATTTTTATTCCAACCGAATGGTTGCTGAATACTTTGAGCAATCTTCAGATAGTGAACCTGTACCTATGGTTATGTTGTTATCGCGCCAATTGTTTTATACGTTACTTCTGTTTCTACAACGATGGCTCAAGATGCTAATTATACAAGTCATTTCACTGTCATCCTTAAAGTGCATCATCAGTCTTTCCTCAAGGTGTTGCAGCTGGACCAACTATCGAAGACACCTCAATTACTCAAGCTGACCTTCATCCCTCAGTTAACCCTGTTGCTGGAGAACCTGGTTTTGCACAGTCAACATCAGGGGATGTTAGTTTAGCTGAACCCAACCAAGTGAATCAACCACCAGATCATCTCAGAAAATAGACCAAGGATCACCCTCTTGATAATATCGTTGGTAATCCTTCTCATCCGGTATCCACCAGAAAACAGTTAGCTTCCGATGCTTTGTGGTGCTGTTACCATACCGTACTGTCAAAAGTCGAACCAAAGAACTTCAAAATGGCCGTGAATGTAGATAGCTAGTTTGAAGCTATGCAAGACGAAATTCACGAATTTGATCGACTTAAAGTATGGGAACTGGTACCACGCCCAGACTATGTAATGGTTATTGGTCTCAAGTGGATTTACAAAGTCATGCTTGATGAGTATGGTGATGTTCTGAAAGACAAAGCTCGGTTAGTAGCAAAGGGATATCGTCAAGAGGAGGTTATTGATACAAGAATATGATCATCTACCAGATGGATGTCAAAACTGCTTTTCTGAATGGTGATCTTCAAGAAGAAGTCTTTGTCAGTCAGCCTGAAGGATTTGAAGACCAGGATAATCCTACGCACGTTTATCGTCTGAAGAAGGCTCTTTATGGGCTAAAGCAGGCACCAAGGGCCGTGTATTTGACACACCATCACAAGTTCCTTTTTGGCCAAAAATTCTATACAAGGGTGCCGTCGGATGGATCCAACGTAATTACACGACAAATCTGGCAATCATATTCTACTTGTTGGGAATGTTAATTCAGCGGAACCCAACCAAGTTACTCAACCACCAGATCATCTCAGAAGATGGACCAAAGATCACCCTCTTGATAACATCGTTGGCAATCCCTCTCGTCCTGTATCTACCAGAAAACAGTTAGCATCCGATGCTTTGTGGTGCTGTTTCCATACTGAACTGTCCAAAGTCGAACCCAAGAACTTCAAAATGGCCGTGATAGAAGACTGCTGGTTTCAAGCCATGCAAGATGAAATTCACGAATTTGATCGACTTGAAGTATGGGAATTAGTACCTCGCCCAATCTATGTTATGGTTATCGCTCTCAAGTGGATCTACAAAGTGAAGCTTGATGAATATGGTGATGTACTGAAAAACAAAGCTCGGTTAGTTGCAAAGGGATATCGTCAGGAGGAAGGTATTGATTTTGAAGAATCGTTTGCTCCAGTTGCACGGATAGAGGCCATCAGAATATTCATTGCCAATGCTGCAACCAAGAATATGATCATCTACCAGATGGATGTCAAAACTGCTTTTCTGAATGGTGATCTTCAAGAAGAAGTCTTTGTCAGTCAGCCTGAAGGATTTGAAGACCAGGATAATCCTACTCACGTTTATCGTCTGAAGAAGGCTCTTTATGGGCTAAAGCAGGCACCAAGGGCGTGGTATGACACACTATCAAAGTTCCTTTTGGCCAACAATTTCTTCAAGGGTGCCGTGGATCCAACGTTATTCACACGCAAATCAGGCAAACATATTCTACTTGTTCAAATATACGTAGATGACATCATTTTTGCCTCAACAGATCATAATGCATGTCACATATTTTCCAAAGAAATGTCCAAATTTTAGATGTCAATGATGGGACAAATGTCGTTTTTCTTAGGACTACAAGTTTCTCAAAGTCCCAGAGGCATCTTTATTAACCAAGCAAAATATGCTCTCGAAACCTTAAAGAAATATGGAATGGATCTCTCTGACCCTGTCGATACACCAATGGTGGATCGATTGAAACTGGACGAGGATCTCATGGGGATTCCAGTTGACCAAACTCGATTTAAAGGAATGGTTGGCTCCCTAATGTACCTTACAGCCAGTAGACCAGACCTTGTATTCACTATGTGCATGTGTTCTAGATATCAGGCTAAGCCTACCAAAAAGCACCTTAAAGCAATCAAACGTATCTTTCGATACCTAAAAGGAACCATTAACATGGGTCTTTGGTATCCGAAGGATAATGCTATGTCACTAACAGCTTATGCAGATGCGGATCGTGCGGGATGTCAGGATTCGAGAAGAAGTACGTCGGGAAGTGCTCAGTTTCTTGGAGATAGATTGGTTAGCTGGTTATCAAAGAAGCAAAAAAGCACGGCCATCTCAACAACAGAGGCGGAATACATTGCAATGTCTGGATGCTGTGCTCAAATCCTTTGGATGAGATCTCAGCTAAGAGACAACGACTTTCTGTTCAATAAGATTTCTCTGTACTGTGATAACAAAAGTGTCATTGCTCTAAGCTGCAACAATGTCCAGCACTCACGATCTAAGCACATCGACATACGACACTATTTCATTCGAGAGAAAGTGGAAAATGAAGTGGTTGAACTCTACTTCGTGGAAACAAACTATCAATTGGCAGATATCCTCACAAAAGCTTTACCAAGAGAGCGTTTCGAATTTCTACTCCCTACGACTGTGGGTGAAGAGTTTAACACCAGAAACCCTCAACCCTTCAAGAAGGAGAGGATGAAGTAAATGAAAGTGTCCTCTTGTATCCTTTGTACAAAGTACATAAAAATAAGACTTGGTAAATATTTTAAGTCAGTGTTGTATTACAAAAAGGCTTGCAATTACTTCAAATGCAACCCGTTCTCATTGAAGGGACAGATTGTTGTCTGAAAGACAACTGTTCCCTATCAACGGGTAATAATTTTACTCGGGACATGAGTACTTAAATCCATGCAATTTGGGATTAATGTACGATTCAGTGCATTTTTTTCTTAATTCGAAGAGAAGTCTCCTTTTGATAACCGAATAATTTTTGTCTTATTGATTCTTACAAAAGTAAAATTTGTGTGTAACCAGGTAGTAAAAGTGTTGTTTGAAAATCTATCCGGGACCAATTTGACACTCAATCAATGACAACAGCTCTTTCAATAGAAAATGGGTCATCGATTAAGGGGGAGAGTGTTTTCAAATTTAATGTCTGAGTGCGGTTGGAAAGTTGAACCGAGTCTGGAGAGTCAAAAGAAGCGAAGGAACCAAATCGCTTTAGAGCTTCTCACTGCGATCACTGATGTTCTCTCTATGCTAACAGAGAACAACGATAACAACATCAACAATCCCTCCACCTCCACCTCCACTACAAAAACCTACAGGTCATCAATATTTTTGGGAAAAGTTAAAGATCAGAAATCTCGTATCATCATTAGTGGAAGACCTCAGAGATATTGAGCTTACCACTAATCAAGAGAATGAATGATAAGATCAATATCATCGGTAATGCAACATAATCTTGTACATTCTAAGTGTATGGAATTGATGTTATGTGTCAGGGTATGAATCTTTTCATGAGTTTTTTCATTAAACTTAAAAAAAACCAGGTTTTTTAGTTTAACCGAAAAAAAATCTTTCAAAATTTATCAGATCTGACAAACTAACACATACCCTCAACGGTTGAGGGATAGCATAAATTGTTCCATACACAGCTTGTAAATAAAATAGGATCAATACATCTAAGGTTCTCAAGGTGTAATTCTCCACCCCATGTGCTGAAACAATTTTGAATACCGATGCACATGTTGAGGGGGAGCTTTTCTCTAAAATGTACAAAACAATCGGGTACTAAACACTTTATAGTTATAATAATATGTACTCGATTGAGTTTTTCAATAGTGATTTTATGGCAAAGGTGAAACTGTACCAAAAGACTAACCATGTATTTACTTTTTATCGAAGTTAGAAGGATGGAAGTAGTTTACTCGTTCCTAGATCGCGGCCAGAACCGAGGGTTCTACCCATGTACATCCACTAAGTTAGTACAGAAGTCCTTTGGTATGATTAAAAGGAGTAAATGTGAGAACAAGGGAATAATGCCGACTGAGATGGAGCTAGTACTGGAATATACCCAACAAGGTGCTAGTCATGAAGTCTCGGTAAGCACTGAAGGGGTTGAGGAATGAAAAAGAATTGTACAGATAAAGGGTGTAAAGAAAGAAACCCTCCATACACTTAAGGCAGAAACCGGGTCAATACAGATGCTGTCAGAATCATAAGTTGATTGCTGACATTGAAGACGACATCATGGACCTAGTGATGCAATGCACAACCCTTCCCAGCCATTCGAGTTTCTCTTGAAAGAAACTTGTCTCATTTGTCATGGAGACTAAACATGCAATCTATTGTCTCACTCACTCCACGTAAGTCGGTATTGAAAAGGTGGCAGTCAGGTCCAGCCTCCGATCACTAATATCAAAGCGAATTAATCTCGTTAGGACACATTTCCATTGATCTTGTCTTTCACACACTGTGGAAACTAGGTTATATTAAGAGTCCTACGCATTATCCTTGTGATATTGCCAGAACATCCGAGTGATACAAGGGTATTCACTATGAAGATGGAAATCTTGCTAGAGCTTACATCAAACAAGCTCTAGGTAGGTGACTTATGCGATTCTACAAGAATCAAACTTGTGTCAACTGGAAAGAAACGATGGTGCGATTCTACGTGAATCAAACTTGTTCCAGCATAAGAATTGATGGTTATTGAACATTTGACAACCAATCAAAACTATCGAAGTGTTACAAAATATTTTCATAATTAACACTTAGACTGATTTTTCAAATCAATTTTCTCTTTATTGCTAACTGTTTCATTACATGATCATTTAAAGATGAAGATGGAGATGGAGATACCCAGTTCCAGTAATGTCAAGTTAATAACCGAATGCTCAGACACGACCTACACTTGTTATGAAGTTATGAAAGATCTCATAAAGGTGTCAAAGCTTCCGCAAACTCTGATATCATATTCTTCTTCACAAGTGCACAAGATGGCAATAAATTACTAGATGATAAAAGATTAAGTTTGGCTGATGATCTCAAGAAAGCTCATGATCAAAATCAAAACAAGTCAAAGTGAACAAGCTCAATTGTTATCTAAAGATCACTACAACAAAGTACTAGATGTAACATGAAGAATCAAAAGACTGCAAGTTGTAAGAGCTTAAGTCTAGTGTTTTCAAGGGTGACCTCCCTCAGGGGGAGATTGTTAGATATGAGTAAAAGACTCGGTCACCCCATATATTTATTGTTTATAATAGTTCGTAGTTTAATAGTTAATCGTATGTCTTTCGGTTTTAAGCCGGGTACTAATACCCGGTATTTTGTAAAAACTATATAAGCCTCTTCCAACTTTGGAAGAGGCAAGCTAGTCAATTTCATTTTCACTTTAAACACATACACTCTCTCTTTAAAATATCTCTCTATGTGTTTCTCTCTCTAGAAACTAGCCCAATCACAAGAATCATCACCCGTGTTATGAATTAAACGATCCTACACAAATCTTTAGAGATTTTTTCCTCCCTCGTCCGCTCTTGTAAGCCACTGCCTAACAAGGAGAAAACCTAGGGTTTTCGTTTTTGATCTCCAAGTCTTCTTTTATTGTAGATCAAGATTTTCTTGACGCATCACGAGTTATTGGACTATCAAGCACGTGGCATACAAGGACGTGTAGTGTGTGGAATCATGGAGGTGGCATACTTTGGTTACTTAGTGGTTCTCGTATAAGACTTATTGGGTTTAAAGAAGAAGGTCATCTCCATTCAATGCGGTTCACGCTTCAAATGTATACATTTATATGTTATTATTGATTAAGATTTCTACATTGATGATAACTCATCTACCTATCGCATCAATTATTATTACTAGTATCGCCCATTTCATGTTTAACGATTTTAATTATATGTTATGTAACACTAACATAAAATTCTCTCGTTGGTTGACAACAAATTGTTAGTATATTCACACACTTATTTTCCACGTTAGTCTTTTAACGGCATATTAACTAATACCACTACAAGAATAGTAGGACGGGCGATGAAGGTTTTGTTGAGGACAAGATGTCCTCGCCAAAAATCAATGAACTATAAAAAATCTCACTTTTAGACTCACTTGGTTAAAAAGGTAAGAAAATTTAACCTAACGCAATGAGGAGGGCATGTACTTCTTGCCAAAAAAGTGGACTATTATTGAAGAGAATTGCTACAACCACATAATGTTTACAAAAAAACTTCCACAGAATGATGTGGCAAGACACTTGGACTAATTATTACCTTCTTCCTCCACTAACTCTTTGTTTCAAGACAAATCATACAGTTACACATCATTTTGTAAAAATTCCATATCATAAAAATCATAACAAAGAAAATTAAAATGAATTTTACCTTTGATGATCATGATAAAGACAAGAAGCGTTGAGACAATCAAAGACATTTTCATGTTTGATTTGTTTATGCGTTGTGGATGCATTGATTCCCTAGCATTTTGAAATTTATACATTTATAATTTTTAAGTTTCAAGATATAAATTTGAGTATTTATGATATCAAATATTCAATTCATCACAAAAAGGATCAAATACATGAAAGCGTTATAATCTTTTTTCGACACATATTAAAAAGAATGTGCGTTAAGGTTTGAGTTTCAAGATATCAATGTGATCAGTATTTATGATATCAAATATTTAATTCATCAGAAAAAAGATAGTATATATATATATATATATATATATATATATATATATATATATATTATAAATTTTTTAAAATTAAAAATATATATATAAATATCTATATATATATATATAAATGGACCCATTAGAAGTAAATTAAAAAAAAAAGTGGTGAAAGTGACTAAAACCACACATTGAGATGCAACATTATCATTAGATGCATTTCTATTCATGCTATGCCTTTCTAGTTCATCTAGAATATAATTTATATATATATATATATATGTTTATGTATAATGTCCTATATGTATATGTTATATATATCTATATAATATGATACGTATATAATATTATATAATAATATATATATAAATTTATGATCTATTATATATATAGATATTATATATAATATATAGATTTATATATGTATATATGTATAATGTAAATATAAAGATATAAGTATGATCCAGTGATGAAATAATTAAATAAGAAAGTGGTGAGAAGTTAAAATAAGAAGTGGTGAGAAGTGATTAAAACCACACATTTGAGATGCAACGACTTTCATTAGATGCATTTCTATTCATCTAGATGCACCATATAAGGTTTCGAAAGTTAATTTGATGTGTAGATGGTGCAAATTGATTTTCATAATTTTAGCACATGTATAGGACCAAAAAATAAGGAAAATTATGAAATGCATCTAAAATACGTATATTCATCTAATTAAAAGCTAGAAAACACATTATGATGCATTATAATGCATCTAAGATTATAGAGATGCATCTAATTTAACCAATTCTCTTGATACCAAATCTGTCACCACCCGCCAAGGCGGAAACCACGAGGCGTAACATCATGCGATATCATCACATCATAAATGTCTGTCAAACATATGATTCACTTCATGCATAACTAATGTAATAGATAGATGTGTCATGACAATTACCGAAACAAAAGAAAGACATTTTTGTATTAATGAGAAAGGGGTTCTAATCAATACAAAGACAATGTCTCACAAACATAATAATCATTTCAGAATTCATGCAAACAAAATACGAAACGAATCACGGGGAACTTCCAATGCAGCCTTAATGGTTCTTAGCCATTTTATTTACTTCATCACCATCATAACGCTCACTTGAAAGTGATGCTAAAAGTCCAAACAACGGTTGGTGAGAGTCATAGGTTTTTACGGACACAATACATAGATTTTAATCAATTACGTGATTATACTAAAACAATAAAACATTGCAGCCGATAATAAGCTAGGTATTTATTACATGCTTAGCAATCATGCAAATAGAATCTCAACTGGGACAGAATGATGTCCACGATTACAATGCAACAAAAATAGTCATGAGAGAGGAATGAAATTCCCTCAGATCCAGACTCTTGTTCCGTATCTGTACACACAACGGTTAATACCAACACCCAGTAGGCGAAACCTCTTACCCACAAAGTAGGCGAAGACCAATGCAACATATAATACATGCTGATATTACACTTATAATAGCTACTTACAATGTCCATGGATTAACTTGAACCATCTACTAACAGAATCAAAACATTTTGAAACATATTTGCTCACTTCTCATCCAAGAAAAACATAGTAAAATGGGATTATGAACTCACCTGGATACTCAAACGCATGCTTCCAAATTCTACACGCAATAACTATCTAAATAAAAATAAACACGGTTACACCGCGACCAAGCAAAAAAGCTATAGTCCATTGTAACACCATATGATGGATGTCTAAGGGTTTTATTAACCATCATGGGTCACCCCGACACCATGCCCAACCTTAAACCAATCTTCTAACACTTTACACTAGCTACTTACAATTAACTCAGAATTGCAGAATTTTAGTGTCTCTTTACGTACCCAAAACCCTAACTGTAATGTCCTTTTATAATTATACCAAAATTCATCCATGTTCAATTTATGAGTATATTAAACTACCTTGTGATTTTCCAAGTATTACTTACATGTTGTAATACTCAAATAAAATCAATATTTCAAAAATTGTCATAACTCGGATCTGATTGCACACCAAAATATATCACTTTAACTACCATACTTAGACATGCTTTCAGAGGCTAATTTTTACAGGATTTTCCATAGACATATGGAACTTAACTACTGTAGAAGGGCTAAGCTTAATTCCACTTTTAAGTGTAGGTTTTACCCTCACAAACATGACCTAAATCTGACCCGTGTTCTACAGATTAGTCAAACTTTTAGTGTAACCAACATTTGATTGACTTCCCCACCTTAAAAACTTTCGAGGCTGGATTTTCTGGAAACTAGAATCGCTTAACTTATCAATAGACATAAGATTTATCAAAAATCTCATTACCAATCATGAGATAACATTTGAACAAGATGACTCAAAATTCTGCTCAACCCTAAATTCAATTTTATCGCGTTCTAACTCTAACCGAATACATCAATGTGATTCTAATTAAACCCTAAACATTTCTAATTAAGTTTAACATCATTAATTTACAAATTTTATGAAACTCTAATTTATCCATCACTTTATTGTTACATGAACTAAAAAGAAAATTAAAACAATTAAAGTTTTTAAACATACCTTGATCCTTAATTCTTGAAACCTTAAATCATCAAGTTGATCTTGAAAAAAAAAACTTTTTTTTTCTTCTACTCTTGGGTTCAACCGGTTTAAAAAAAATAGGGGTTATGAGTTTGTATTTATAGTGAAGGAAAAGAGATTTAGATAATTACTAAATTAGCATCCTACTTTTACTAAAATTAGTTTCCTTTTTTTTCCTTCTTTAAAACTGGCCCAAACAACCCTTTTTTATTTTTTTTATTTATGTTTTTATTTATTATTAATTACATAAAAACATTTTAATTTTGTTATTTTTATAAAACCTTTATTTATTTAGACATCCTTCTAAATAAAACTAGTTTTAAATACCTAATAAAATAATTTTACTTCATACTTTATTTCTCCAACTTAATAATACTAAAATTTTACTAACTAAATTTCTAAACCAAATTTTCTATCCTCGCGAATTCCTATTATCTAAATACGTATACATATACATATAAATACGTACACATATAAAATTTTACCATCATTTTCATTGTCACTAAAATATGAACATAATGAAATATCCATAGCAACCATAACTTCAATCACCATGAGACGATCACGCTCAATGGATTTGTAACCAACTCACATAAGATCACATTAACCTCATATTATCTTAACCTAGTGAAGCTCAAGTCAATACCAACGGTTTGACTAACCTGCTCAAAGCACAGTTGTCACTGAGCCAATAAGGGAGCACCCGACTTCTCAACGATCATTGCCCAACAATTGCAGAACCTCTTACCCACCATGCTAGCTCAGGTTAGTAACCGAGGAAATGTTGGAAATCAGAATGGTAATGTGGTTAATGAGAACATTCAGGAGAACGTTGGGAATGTGATAGTAAATGGCAAAACACAAATCTCGGGGGGTGGTTGTTCATATAAGGAGTTCTTAGCTTGTAACCCTAAGGAATATGATGGTAAAGGAGGTGTTGTAGTTCTTTGATTTTCCCCAAACCATACACACAAACAAGTATGTGTAATTAAGAGGCAAATACAATTATAGTATAGTAGTATACGTATTCCAAAATATAGTAGTATACGTATTCCAAAATATTTAAGAAGATTGCTTTTGACCAAAGCAATTCCTAAAACCTCCCGGGTCGTTTGTTCTCGGCGAAGTGTGAATAGACAATCGGTTTAGTTTGTGACTCGCGCAGGTGAATAATTCATAAGATTTGATTTGTTTTCTAATTCTAACGGATAAAAAACAAGGTGGTAAAGCATGCAAAAAAAGTAAACGACTAAGCAATTAAGCAATTAAACTCAAAAATGTTAACGGGAATTTAAAGAAAACACGACAAGTAAGCAAGTAAATCAAATTAAAGCCCTACGAACGTAAATTTAATTCCTAAACCTTCTAACTATTAAAAGAAAAAATTTTAGAAAAAGAATTTTATTTTTTTGGTTTTATATTATTTTTTTATGATTTTTTAAAGTTTTAAAACAAAATAAATGCACAAAAAAATATTAAACTATGAATTAAAAATTTAAGAAAAATCCTAAAAATAGCTGAGGAAGTAAAGTATGCAGGAAAAATAAAAACTCAAAATAAGCTCTAATGAATAAGCCAGGAAAAAGCATATAAGCACTCGAAGTGCTTATATGAAAATTAGGCAAAAAAGGTGATAAAGGAATTGTTTGTGCACCTTAGGACGTAAAAGTCCCAAGGGCGCAGATGGTATGAGGTGTGAGTGTTAAGAGGGTAGAGGTTGGGTAGAGGTCTTGGGTTCGAGCCTTGCTCACCCAAGACTTCCCTAATTTCCCCTTTGTTATTTTGGAATAACTTTTGAAATATAAAGTTTTGAAACAGCTTTAAACAAAGCACTTTTGTCGTAGACAACTCTTTTCCAAAAAATCTCAAGTAAGCAGAACAAAACTTTATTAGCAAATAGACATGACCTTAAGATTTAAGCTTTTCACAATATTTAAGTAACAAAAAAACTTAAACAAGCTTACGACCTGAGCAAAATAAGCTACAAGACTTATTACTAAACACTAACAAACAAATCTTTAGAAATTAAATAAATTAACAAGCCATAAGCTAAAAGAAAGAAATAAGCATTTTGATATAAAACTGTTTACCAAACAGTCCAATAAGGCACTTTTGAACTTAATTTTAAGCTAAAAGACAGATCCTTATGGCTTAGTGGCATATACCACTAGAAAGCTTGTCCTATAAGCTTTCTAAATCAATACTTGAAAAGTATTTTGAAATTCATTTGAGCAAAGAAATGGATAAATGAAAAAGTTGTTTGTTCAATTTACTTTATTTTTGGATTTTGCAAATTTTTATGAAAAGATAAAGACTTTAAATAAAAAGCAGGCATTAAAACAGATGACTAAAATAAGCTTTCTAAATCCAAATAAGCCCTAACTATCTAGGATTGGCCTATGAACTAGTGTGTGCAATTCAATTTCAAGGCTAACTCTAACTCTAATAGCTTATTTTTTGATTTTAAAACTAGACTTTAAGGCTTTTTGCTATGCTGTATGCAGTTAACACTTTTTTGCCAAAATCAAAACAAAGATGCAGACCTTTTAAAATCTGTTTTCAAAACCGTTTAATGACCAAAACAAAAACAAAATAGAGCAAACATTACTAGCTAGAAACAAAATTAAGTTCCAAGATTAAATTAGTCTGAGCTTTATGATCGCTAGGAGATTCATACATCCAATTTACAAACTATTGAACTTTGATTAATCCTAACAAATCCCTTAAATCCCTTGTTTTATTAAACGTAACTTTGAGATTTAAAATCATTAACAGAACCAAATGGATATGACAATACTAACTCATGTTAGTATGCCATGAACCAACACCCCTTTAAGTTGCATAAACTTCATTTTTAGCTAATTAAAAATTTCGAATTAAGGCTTAGAATAAGCAATACCAGATAGCTGGCTCAGCTTATACAAGACCAAATGATCATATTTTATCATAATTAAGCAAGGAAAGGAAGGAATTGATATAGCAAACAGATTATGCTAATATTTTTGGTTTTCTTAACTGTTTTAGAACAAAAACTTATAAACTAAGATCTAAACTGATAATTGAACTAGATAAGCATCTAACAACTATAATAAGCAGTATTAAGCTATTCTAAACAATTATAAGCAGACATGAAATTGAATCATCTTTGAGATAAGCCTCGATCTCTTCCAAAATGAAGTCACTTCCCTCGAACAGAGTGAGGGAAGGAGAAGAGTCAGAAATAATAGGCTTAAAAGTCAGGGTGGGATTGCCACCCATAGAATTATTAGAAAAAACAAGCACTTCTTGAGCATACTCCTCACAAGAAACGTCAATGACGTCTATTCGGTTTACCAACATATCATCGTATGTAGAGGAGTATCTCGTAGTTTGATTGAGATTAAAAGTTACGGCTTCCTCATTAGTATTAATAACAGCTTATTGAGCTTATTTGAGTTTTAAGAGCTTAATCAAATCATAGTGAAAAAAGGTCAATCATGAATTAAACTTGAACAATATTGAAACTAAACTTTAATTGATAAGATAAACTGATTACAAGGTTTAGAAAAGAAAGTTACATCAATTTTAACTAAGAACGATATAATAAGCTAAATTTTACACTAAATAAGCTAAGCTACAGTAATTTCTACACTCCATATTCCAATGAGTGTGAGAGGCTCCTTTTATAGGCGAAGAGTGAAGCTTCCAGGCCCTTAGACGCTCCCCGAGCTTTTGATCTTGACCCTTGATCCTTGATTGCCCTTCACGCATCCAATCTTGATCGTTTGATGACTTCCACGCATGATTAGCCAATGATTGACCTTGGGATTGCCAGCGTGGCTCCCAAAGGCATCATTGCATGCGTCAATATGCTTCTAGAAGGGTTAATTGTACTTAAACGAAGTTAATTTGGGTGCAGGGTGAATTGGGGATGGAGGTGAATAGTAAAAACCAACTCTCCCGCCTTTTCTTTTCTTTATTCGTTTGACCGAGTTTATAAAGGTTTGACTTGGGCTTAATATATGAAAAAGGAATTGGGCTCGTTGGTTATAGTATTTTGGGCTTAACATTTAACTTAACGACCGTTAGTCCATTAGTAATAAAGGACTAACGGTGTAATTGTTTTAGGGATTTTTGGTGAAAATGATTTAACATTCAAGGATCTTTTGGTAATTTTAAAGGTTTGTCTTCACATGAGTTTACTAAGGTTGAATTTTGTTGTCCTTTGTTGACAAACACCCGGTTCTTGTGTACTCTTTCCGTTCTCGTGTTCGTTTTTGTCCGGTTTTGGCCTTCTTCATGTGATATTTGAAATATCCGTACCTACACATCACAAAAGACAAAATACACAATATACAAGCATAATATGTCCATTTTTCATCTTTTAAGGATTATTTTGATATAAAAATGGATAAGTGTTTTCACACTTATCATGGCTGTTAATGAGGGTCAGGGTCGTTGGAACCAAGGGAATCAAGCAAGAGGTAGGGCATTCATGTTGGGAGCAGAGGAGGCTCGCCAGGACCCGAACATCGTGACGGGTACGTTTACTCTAAACGATCATTATGCCACTACCTTATTTGACTCTGGCGCCGATAATTTGTCATGAGAAAGTAGTGAGGATACCACTACTAGATGGAAAGATGCTTAGAGTATTAAGAGAGAAACCGGAAGAGAAGGTGAGACAGTTGATGAGTGCTAGGACTAAGGAGCAGAAGCAAGAAGAGATCATAGTAGTGAAAGATTTTCCCGAGGTATTCCCGGATGATCTATCTAGATTGCCGCCTGTTAGGGAAATCGAGTTTCAGATTGAGTTAGTCCCTAGAGCGATGTTGGTTGCAAAGTCTCCCTATCGTTGGCACCTTCTGAATTGGAGGAGTTGTCGGGTTAACTCAAAGAACTCCATGACAAAGGTTTCATTCGACCAAGCTCGTCGCCTTGGGGAGCACTGGTGTTGTTTGTTAAGAAAAAGGTCGGATCCTTTAGGATGTGTATTGATTATAGAGAATTGAATAAGTTGACCATTAAGAACCGTTATCTACTCCCTATGATAGATGACTTATTTGACCAACTTCAAGGATCTCAGTACTTCTTTAAGATAGACCTTAGGTCCGGATACCATCAGCTGAGAGTGCATGAGGATGACATTCCAAAGACTGCGTTTAGAACTCGTTATGGACATTTCGAGTTTACAGTAATGCCCTTTGGTTTGACTAACGCACCGGCGGTATTTATGGATCTAATGAACCGAGTGTGTAGGTCGTATCTAGACAAGTTTGTGATAGTGTTCATTGATGATATTTTAATCTATTCTAAGGCCCGGGAAGAGCATGAGATGCACCTAGGATTAGTCTTAGAATTGCTCAAGAAGGAGAAATTGTATTCTAAGTTTTCTAAGTGTGAATTCTGGTTGCGAGAAGTACAGTTTCTAGGACATGTGATTAATGGAGATGGTATTCATGTAGACCCTAGTAAGATAGAAGCTGTTAAGAACTGGAAAGCCCCTAGAACTCCGTCTTAGGATTGGCAGGGTATCACCGTAGGTTCATTGAGGACTTTTCTAAGATAGCTAAGCCGCTTACTATCTTGACTTAAAAAAGTAAGACCTATGATTGGGGTGAGGAGCAGGAGAATGCATTTCAAACTTTGAAGGATAAGTTGTGTACTGCACCTGTTCTAGCTCTCCTCGATGGTCCAAAGGACTTTGTAGTGTATTAGGATGCGTTCGGGTTAGGACTAGGATGTGTGTTGATGAAAAGAGGTAAGGTGATAGCCTATGCGTCTAGGCAGTTGAAAATTCATGAGAAGAATTATACCACCCATGATTTGGAGCTGGGTGTGATAGTGTTTTGTTAGAAACAAAGAATTGAAGTCTAACAAAGAAGTTTCGGTCACTCGAAGTTAGACGACGTTTGATAGCTCGTTAGTTAATGTATTGTAATGTAAACGGGCCGTTGAGGAAAAAGCCCGCAAAAGGCCCACAAAAGCCTACATAGGTCGGCCCCCCTTAGAGTATTTATACTCTTGTTTTTCTTTTTCTAGGGTAAGACATTCCATCATACACCAATACATTGTCAAGATTAGGTTTAGCCTCCTTTTATGTTTTGTCTCTCTTTTCATCAATAAAGTCTTTAATTTCTTGCATCTTGATTCTATATATCATAATTAAGGTTGTGATTGAATGATCATGGAACCTACAATTGGTATCAAGAGCCTTTCAAGATTGATGATTTGATTTGGTTTGTGTTTCTATTTTTTTGATTCGAAAATAAAAAAATACAAAGGGATTCGAATTTTTTTTGTTTGTTTGATTGTTTGTTTGTTTTCATTCTTGATTCATAGATGGTTTATGGTTAATCTAATATCATAAAAACCATCTCGTTAGCAATCAAAGACTTGGTGATTTTTTTTCTTCTCTTTTTGGTTCGAAAATTATAAAGAAAAAAGAGGAAAAAAGAGTATTGATCGAGTTTTGTGGGTTGGATCGTGATATACAAGTTCGTATTATACTAATAACATCTCTTTCCGCGATTTATTGAAGTGGTACAGGTTACTCGTGGTGATTTTGCAAGAAAAAGGGTGTTTGGATTCGTTCCCGTGTCAACCGAACCTAGTGTGGACTCGAAAAACAATGGTACACCTTTTGTCAAACCGAACGAATCAAGTCTTAAACGCTTAACTACCTTTTCCGTTTTTTTCCGTACGAAGGATGTTCCCAAATTCAGGAAATAGATCGATTAGTTGAGAAACCAACCGATTGAGCTAAAGATTCTTGTGAAGGAAGAAGAGTATCAAAAATACTAGGAACCGAACGAGTTTAAATAAAAAGGAATCCGAACAAGATAAAACACAGAGCACCGATCAAGTTATTCTTTGAGTAAACTGAATTAAATAATCACACAACATCAAACCTAAACACAAATCAAACATAACAACAATCACTTGAGATCCGTTCATTCATATCATACAAATCATAATGTCAACAGACAAAGAGTCAAGTGCAGCAGGTACGGACAATCGTCCTCCCATGTTGGTAGAAAGTGACTACGAATCATGGAGAATTCGTATAGAGAGGTACATTCGTGGGAAACCTCTTGGTAAGTTAATTTGGAGATCAATCCAAAACGGACCTACTCCGCATCCCCAAATTACTGTGACAGAAGGTCAAGGTGAGGTTGCAGTACAAGTACGAGCAGACACGCAGGATAAAGAGTTTACTGAGATTGAAAACAAGCAAAAGAACTAGCTGATATTAAGCCAACCAAAATTACTCAGTCAAAGGGACTTCCCAAAGTACATGTAATCAACATACAAACCAAGAATCGTTCTAGGTGAAAAAGAGATTTGAGACAATGTAGAGCTTCTATTGAAAGGTTCGGGTAAACGTCTCATCCAACCAAAAGAAGTAAGAAACGGTTTGATGAGTACGAACGATTTCATCGCAATAGGCACATGAGTCAATTCATGAACTACTTTGTTCGTTTCCACAAGCTGGATCAGTGTTATGAAGATTACTCATCTTGACATCCCTTCTCATCGGAATGAACACAAGTATGTCATAGCCTTCCTTCGTATTGGGCAAAAGTATGTGTACAAACGTGAGAAAACAAGGTTATTTCTGCAACAACCTAGTTGAACTTTATACCTACCTTATATCTTATGAACCACATTATTTTTTTTTTGGTTTTAATGAAGACACTCAGAAAACACGAGAAGTTCTAACAACATTGGTTGATCCTTGGCCATTCCTGCTCAAACAACACACTACCATTACACCAATAAACCACTACTCCACCACCACCACATTATGGACCACTAACTTCCTCCACCCCATTACAAAGTCCCTCAATCATAGCATGACGCTATGTTGGCAACCATGAACCACAATAATAAACTTGTTGACGTGGTTTCCAAAAGTTAGTTTCTCAACAACAAGTCCAGCTCAGGTATATCGGTTACCAATCTCAAGGAGTCATGCTACAGGTGCATGACTGGGACAGATTATTACTGTGATCAAACCATTCAGAGAGAGTCCGTGGTAATGTTCCGTATTAAGGTAATCGAGAACACAGAACTAGGGGCAGATGATGGACAGAACGTAGGGAAGAAGGTGATATGCTACAAATGACGTGGAGGCAGGCATGTTTCAGGCAGTGTAAGGAGGAAAAAGAGAAGTAAAAGACTCTTAGTACGCTTCATAGGACAAGATGCTTGTGGTTAATGAAGTTAAGGAGAAAGCAACAGTTTTTGTTGCTGAAGCCGATGCATTCCTTGCTGGAATTGTAGAATGTACAGACTACTTATGATAGCCACTGGTGGCTACAACAAACATCTTCGAAGTCAACCATGAGGATGCTTATGATTCAGACGTGGATGAAGGCCCCAATGCTGCAGCTGCTTTCATGGCTAACTTGTCATCCACAAGTGGAACCAATGGTGCAACCACCAGTCAAGTAAATGAGGTACACACTGATGCTAATCAAATCTTTGATAATGTGAATCATCTGTTGACACATGAGATGCACCAGGAAGAACACCTAGACTCCGATGTTGAGTCGGATATTGATGACAATACGATTCCGTATCATCAGTACCAACTTGACAGCGAAGTTCAAGATGTTCCAACTGAGGTATCTTCTGCGCCACCCGGTGAGATATCCATGATTACCATCTTAGATGACTTAAGAACCCAGTTAGACGGACACCTTAAGGTTAATCAGGAACAATGCCTGGTTAATGACTCCTTAAGAGCTGAGCTTGCAAAATGTAAGCTAGAAATTGTTCGTCTAGATACCCAACAGGTTAAACTTGACCTAGAACGCCAAGTTAGACAGGAACAAAACCTAGTGACTCAGCGTAACGCAAGAAACGCTGAACTTGAGCAAGAGAAAGTGATGCTAAAAACACACCTAAAAAGTAAAGATGTTTCAATTGAATTTTTGAAATCTGAAAATCAAAAGGTGTTAACTGACAAAAAGAAACTTGAGGATAAATACCTCGATGAAATAGTATGTTTAAAAAGTGCAAACAAAGTTGCAACTGATCTTTTACAAAAGTTTCAAATGCCAACTCATACTATTCCAATGCTTTCAAAGAAACCAAAAAATGCATCACAGGACTTGCACAAGGATATTCTAGGTCGCAGTAACCCACGATATGGGAAAAAGGCTCCCGTTATTAATGCTAGTAATGTGTGGGATACTGATGAAACATTAGCCAGTGCTGAAGTCAGTATGGCTAAAATGAAAGGAAAACCAGGGCACGTTAGACCCGAAAGTGGCTTCTATGAGAAGCTAAATGCCCTCAAGTTCGTTCCTCAGCAGGAACTGTCCCGAGAACAGGTGTATTGGCTTCCTGCCAACGAAATTGCTAGTCAAGCTAGTACCCCAGCCACACCTGTTACTCCTTATGTGCCTAAAAGTCCGCCTCCTAGTCAAGTTCTTGCTACCCTTCACAACATTAAGGCTGTTTTTCCCCAATTTGATGCGATCATAAAAGAAAGAACAACAGTCAAACCTCTATATGTGTCACTCCCGTGTTATGAATACGCGAAAGAGTTTGCTTTGCAACAAGTTGTACCTTTTCTTGATTATTTCAAGAAACACGTACAAACTGCTGATGACACAATTGTCAAGGAAGTAGCAGAATTTAAGGAGATTCACTATGCGTTAGAGGATGAATATGAACGTTGTGTGCTTGAAAATAAAAACCTGATAATAGAGAAGAAAAATCTTTTAATAAAAAATGACAGCTTAATTGCTGAATGTTTAGAAAGAGATATTTGCTCTATTGTGCTTTATTCTGATGTTGCTGTTACCACTAGTTCGAATTACCTTTGCAAAGAACTTAGATCTAATTGCGATGGGGAACACTCCAAAGTCGTAGAACTTGAAGCTGAGATTTTAAAGAAGCAACAAATGCTTAATGAATCTGAAAAATGTTGTGCCTTTATCGAAAAGAATCACGTTAATTTACAAGTTAAATTTCAAAAATATAAAGAATGTCTTCAAAACCAGAGGGTTTGTGATAATTCTAACTCAACTGCATCTAATGCAATTTTTGAAATTAACAAGTTAAAGGATCAGCTTCAAGGGAAAGACGACACCATCAGAAACTTGCAAACTCAGATCAACATCACGAGAATGTTGAATGTAGGATCCACTGTAGGTAGCTTTGATAAGCAGGCCTTAGAAACTGAGAGAACTCAGTTGAAAGATGCGCTCACTTCAGTTAGAATTCAAATTGATGGGTATAAGGCAGAGAATGTGAATCTGAAATGACGTTATGAAGAACTGTCGAAATCTAATGCTTACTCACGTTCTACATTCACCGCAAAGATTAATGCCTTAACTGCTGAGAATGCCAAACTAAAAACTGAGCTGAGTGGCAAAAAGAGTAGTGGATCTACAGCCTCTGAGAAACCTAAAGTACTTGCTTCAGGGATGTATACCAACAGTTCAAAGTATGTTCCACCTCCAAAAAGAGCCAACTGGGTAAAACCAACCCCGTTGCCTAAGAAAAAGCAAGTTACTTTTCAAGAACCCCCCAGGACTTCAAATAGACCCACACAGAAACCACCAGTGCAACAAAACAAGAAGCCTAATGTTTCTGTAAATCTGTCTACAAGAACCAGACCTGCCACTGAATCTCGCAAACCTATGCCAAAGAGCCACACTCGGAACCATCGTATCTTGCCCAGTAAAAGTGTGAACGCGAGGAGAGCAGCAGATCACAATAGGAAGTTGAATTTTGTTGATCATAATCAGTTTGTGATTCGTTCTTTGAAGTCTGTGAATACCAAAACCCCCAAGGCCAAACATAATATGAAAACTACTAAGAAAGTTTGGAAAGCAAAAGTAGTTGCTAGTGTTAAGCCTCAATGGAAACCCACTGGCCGACATTTCACATTGTATGATATCTGTCCTTTAACTAGGATAATGGAACCCATTGTTGAGCCTTTAGAACTTACCCCGAGCGTTAGTTCTAGTTCCAAAGTTACTATGATCTCTAGGTTCACTAATTGCAAACTTAGTGATCGAAAGGCTGATTCCAAGGGGATATCTGGTATTTTTGAATGCTAAAGCGTTGTATCCCTTGTATATTTGTGTATATTTGAAAAAAAAAGAAAGAAAAAATATCTCTTAAATTTTTAGTCTAGATGGCTTGCAGTTATTTCAGACTGTAACCCGGTCTTAACCTAGAGATTTAATGTACGTTTTACAACAAGAAGTTGTCCTAAAGCCCCGAACCATTTTTCCTCATCAACAACTTGTTTTATCAAACATGTTCGGGTTAACCAAATCAAACATTTGACAAGCGGTCCATTGTTTGAGGGGGAGAATCAGTATTTCTAACAGTTGTTTGCAGGTCAAAAGGACGCCTGTTGCTGATTCTATTGGCTTGAAAATTGACACACCAACCGCCTACAAATACAAGACAATGCAGTATCATTCCCTGTTTCTGGGTATACTAAAGGTCTTGTTTCAATTGCCTCACTATTTGTATTAATTTGCGATTTCACCTCACCTCATACCTTGAGGGGAGATTATACATTTTTAAGTCCATTCTAGATCAAAACCATTCACAAGCTCATACTTTTGATCGAGGTAAGAGAAATGCACTTAAAACATAAACGGATATTAATGATTCGATTGGATATTCTAAAATGCTAAGTCCTATCCATGCATGTGCTAAACATCTTTCGATTATCGACGCATATGTGTAGGGGGAGCATAAGTGTTAAAAATATGATCAAAAATGTCCAAGGTACCAAAAGTTTTTGTGTTTATAACACACGTACTTGAAAAATGACAAAAGAATCTTTTGTTACATGTTCGAGAAAGTGATCTTAAGGAAATGCTGAGGAAAGAGATTTTGTCACCACCCAGGGTATTCGTATGAATGCTCCATGCCTGTCATCGACTGCGCCCACTAGTGAGTGGAATTCCATAAATGTACTTGTACAAGTTTGGGATTTCCAAGGCACTTCGGTATCTTTCGGGATATATTTCAAAACATCATCATAAGCATTCTGATTTAACTTTCTTTTGTGCCCCCAAACAAATATTATAAGCTCATCGAATGTTTTTTCAAATCATTTATGCACAGCCTTACTTACGTACTTAAGTGTATAAGAAGTAAACAGCTAAAAAAGGAATTGTAACGTATAGTTCGCCAGATAGTAACTGTACTGAACTCACTCTTTTAACCATTCTATTTAGTAAGAATACTTATTAGGATGTTACATCTTCGGACATCCTGGTCTAAGAGAACGGCGAACATTAGGGAATCATGATACTTAGAGTATTAGAGGACTAGCTTGTCCCCTTGCCAGAAAACCTGTCAAGAAGGTTCCGTTTAATGAATCTATCTGATCACTAACGGGGTGCATTATTCATACTGTAATCATTGATCCTCACGGAATCATAGGTTAATGTAACCGACCAGATTGAGTATCGTCGATTACTCGAGTCCCTTCAAAATACAAAACCGTTGTGTGTTCACAAAATGTATTTTCTAGAACACATTAAGTGGATTTTACATAACAAAATGTTATTGTTGGTGACTAAATTGTTCTAATCATGGCGAATGACGACTCAAAGTAACCGATCAAGACCATGTTGCTCATAATCCATACCACACAGTATACTGAAGTAATCAAACAGCTTTACATTCGAAAAGCTTTCGCTCAATTCTCTGAAAATATTGTCTTCTTTCAATAGCCAAAAGTTCAAATGACCGGAAGAAGAAAAATCATCAAAGCTTTCAAAGATTCCAACAGATATGAGCATGTGAGACTAAAGATCCACAGGCGAATGGCAAAGTCAAAGTGAAAGAAGTACACAAAGTAATAATAAAGTAAGCCTAAACAGTCACAGATCAAGATCAAGTCATCACATCAAGTTCTGAAGATCATGATCAAGTGTTACAAGATTGAAATTACCAAAGCACAACGAGTGAAGTACCCTATCAAACAACGAGCTTAAGAACAAGCACGAGTGAGCTTCAAACAACTTCTCATGCCTCACTAGGGGAATTTGTTGAGGACACATAAATTGACCCGAACAAAGAAGCTTCGTCACATCGAGAAACAAGACAAAAGTGTAGCTTCGATAAGACACTGTTAATTAATGTTTATTATGTATACGGGCCAAGATGTAAAATCCAAAAGAAGACCCACAAAGGCAAATCCAAGTTAGTATAATACACCTATTTAGTCAAATTAGGTTAGCTACTCATTATTATTTTCATCTTAAGTGGTTTGTAGGAACTCTTGTTTTTCTTCAATAAAAAGTTCTTTAATGTTTAATCTATCATTGCCATTGATCTTGTAGATTCAATCCATGGAACGATCTTAGGGATCCTACAACTTGGAAAAAGAAAAATTTAAAATTTTAAATATGCTTAGTAATTAATACGATATTTATGTACGTATTACCTTAGTTATGTATACATACTATGTAAGCTGTCACGTAAGGCACACATAATCACGTAGGATCACATACGGGTTATAGACCAGACCTAGTTTTTATAACTACCACCTGTTCTCTATAGCCCTTGGCTCTGATACTAAAACTGTCACACCCCAGACCGGGGCCTGGTACATAAAACGTTTTCGGAGGCGTGACTTTAATTAAGCATCTCAAGTACAAAGCATAAAGAATGACCTCAAGGTGTACGGTTTTAAAAATAAACACCGTTGCAAAGTTTAAAATAATAATAATAAGTTTTACAAATCGAATAAATTTTAAAAGATTCAAAGTTAAAATGCGAAGCTGAAATAAGTTAAACAACTATTTAAAGACATAGATAAAATCTCTGGTAAACCTGGTACAGGAAATATGACTCACATAAGTCCATCAACACAAACTTCCATGCAAAGCACTTCTGAGAAAAACATGCTAAAACGTCAACATAAAAGTTGAGTTAATTCATAGGTTTTAGTTCAAAGTTAATCATAGTGGAACCACAAATATCAACACGTATGTGACAGTTATAACAGATACAACTTCCCATAAAAAAGTAATTTACGTAGCACTAAGTTCATGACACAAAAGCTAAATACGCATGTTTAGCATTACATGCTATAAGTATTTGTTGCCCTTCAAGGTGTCCGACCAAGAGACGACCTAACCAGTACGACATGACATATATCCGTTTATACGGCGCCCGTGGTAGTGAGCGATACTCACGCCTGATAGGGATAATTAGTCCCAATAGATCAATTTATTCATTCGCAGCTCCCTCTACCTCCCTCCAGACAAGAGATTGACAGTTCATCATATATAGATCAGGCAGTAGTGGTCTAACAGCTACTTAGGCAACACGTAAATAGGGAAATCTCACGTAAAGTACTTTGTGTCCAGTTTTAAAAGCAAGCAATGTTTCTCACTCCCAAGTTATAAAACATTTATTCAAAACGAGTAAAAGAGTGGGGCTAGGAACTCACCTTATATTAAGGTAGTGGATCAAAAGGAATCAATCAGTTGAAAATGAAATCTCACGGTTCTAGGCGACAACAACCTATACATATATCCGCCGTTTAAGATGATTGTTACAAACCGAAATAACGCTTTAAACGCAAGAACTGATCATCCGAGCACGAGTAGACACGGCGTATAACCTTTTTTTAAAACGTTACTTTCGAAGTTAATAAGTTTTGACAAAGTCCTCGACACTTCAAAACATCATAGAAAATATTTTGTCTTTTAGTGTCTTTTTCCATCTTTAGTGTATTTTGTCTTTTAGTGTATTTCGTCTTTTAGTGTATTTCGTCTTTTAGTGTATTTCGTCTTTTAGTGTATTTTGTCTTTTAGTGTATTTCGTCTTTTAGTGTATTTCGTCTTTTAGTGTATTTCGTCTTTTAGTGTATTTCGTCTTTTAGTGTCCCGACACATCAACGTTGACTCGATAACTAAAAATGTTGACCTAAACTCGACACTTACGTTTTTCTACATTTTATCATAAGTTTGATAATAAAAGTATATTTTCGACGCTTTTATAAAGTTTACGAAATTTCGGCATGACCTTTCTAAAAATATAGACTTTCCATTTTTATCAACCTCGACTCGTGAAACTATCTATTTTACAAAGTGCATCTTTTATTGACTCGCAAGTATATCCGATATATTTTCGACAACACCTCAAATATCGCAACAAGTCCGTTCTAAACCTAAACCTCTTCGACATTCAACTTACGCTTACAACAAATCCAACATCTACTTAATCTTTTCGCCAACGATATTTAACTCAACATACGATAAATCTTTAAGTAAACGATATAGCCGTAGCAATAGCAATATATATATCAACATAGTCATAATGAACTTTTAAATGCAAAAGTACAACTACTTTTTATTTTCTTCCATTTATAAAGAAATATATTAAACTTTGAGACTTGTAGTTTTATAGAAAACTAGATAACGATTTTCACAACGATCCGCTTTATACACCTTGCTCGGAATGATCATACGAATGCAAAAGTACAACTTATTTATAAAAAAAAATAGATGACTTACAAAGAAACACGACGAAAGGTGGATTAGAAATCAAAAACAACCCAAACGTTGTTTTACAAATTACCCGGATGAACTAAAAATCAACACGAACAATATATCTCTAAGTGAAATGATCAAAGATGGAAAACAAATGGATTTTTGTTGGTGTTTGTGGCGTCCGAATTCAAGAAAGAAGAAAGAAAAGAGAGTGAATCAAGTGTGTGTAATTTCTAGTGAGAGAAATGATTTAGTGTGAATGAGAATAATGAAAATGGATGGTTATATGTTGATGTGTGTTGAGATGCACCTAGACTTGGTGCTAGCTAGGTTCGGCCGAGTACAAGGGTGAAAAAGGGGACCAAAACGATCTACGAATGATAGCTTAGGAAAGGACTCATGCTAGCTAAAGTTAGGGAAACTTGTCCCATGATTCAAATTTCAAATTTTGGCATCCAAGGGGTGTTGTGTGTGTGACCGGTTGGTATAAGGCAAAAAGGGGGACCAAAATATTTTTCCCACTTTCTAGGATCACTAGTGCTCTTTGTGAATTAATTTCCAAGACTTTGCATGCACATGTATAAGTATAAATTAAATGCGAAGCACGTAAGTAACGAAACGAGTAACGGTAACACGGAAAATTACGAAATTTTAAATATTGCTTAAAAACATAAAAACGCGGATATTGCCAAAATACTACAACGTTTGGTGTCCCGGTTCGCTCCCGGAGACGATTCTCAGATAATAACGAAACAACTTCCCGGTTAAACGGTAAAGCTAAACGAAACATTTAAAAATTCAAATTACTACACGGAAACGGCTAACTTTTTGAACGGAAATTCTCGGGTTGTTACACCGTCAGACTAGATTTGACACAAATTACGCCTCATCATCTTCTGTTCCATTTCGTCTTTTCTTTTACATTTTTGCATGTGTTAACTTTACCGTTGAAATTGACTTTCTTTCGATCTAAACGATAACGTGTTAGCAAATATCTTATTTCGGTATTGGTTATTTCTCTATAATTGTGTCCTAACCTATTTAATGCATTAGTATATTTGTACGTTATATATTGTTGATTTATATGGGTAACATGAAGAGTAATTAAATAATATTTAGTTACAATAAACGGTATCATGATAAGTGGGGCATAGTGTCTAAACGCTACTTAGGCAACATGTAAACAGAAGAATCTCATGACAAAGTACTGTGTGTCCTAGTTTAAAATCAAGCAATGTTTTCTCAACCCCAATTAAAAACATTTAGTCAAAACGACAAAAGAGTGGGGCTATGAAACTCACCTTATCCGGGTAGTGGATCAAAAGGAAATCGATCAGTGGAAAATGAATCTCACAGTTCCTAGCGACAACCATCATATAGTCGTCGTTTAACGAAGGCTGTACAACGTATAACCTTAAACGCAAGAATGACATCCTAGCACGAGTAACACGGTAATCCTTTTTAAAACGTAACTTTCGAAGTTAAAGTTTAGACAAGTCTCGGCACTTCAAAACATCATAGAAAATATTATAGTCTTTATTGTATTTTTTGTCTTTAGTAAATTTCGTCTTTTATATCTTTTTAGTCTTTAAGTGTTTCTCATTATATATTTTATATAGTCTTTTAATTAGTTCGTTTTTTTAGTGTAATTCGTCTTTATAGTGGTATTTTGTCTTTTAGTGGTTAATTTGTATCTTTTTAGAATATTTTGTCTTTTAGTGTATTACGTACTTCTAGTGTAATTCTTCACTTTAAGTATCATCCGTCTTTTAGTGTCCCTACACATCAATGTTGACTCAATACTAAAAATGTTAACCTAAACTCGACCACGTACGTTTTTCTACATTTATCCATAAGTTTATATAATAAAAGTTATATTTTATGACGCTATTTATAAATTAACGAAATATCGGCAGACTTTCCTAAAAATATCGACTTTCATTATAATCAACCTCGACTCGTGAAAACTCCGTTTTTTACAAAGTACATCTTTTATGACTCGAAAGTAATATCCAACTATATATTCTGACACCACCTCCAAAATCGCCACAAATCCGTTCATAAACTAAACCTAATTCGACATTCAACTTACGCTTACAACAAATACCAACATCTAACTTATCTCTTCGCCACAATAATATAACTTATAATAAACGATAATCTTAAATAAACGATATAGTCGTAGTAATAGCAATATATATATCAACATAGTCACAATGAACTTTTAAATGCAAAAGTACAACTACTTTTTATTTTCTTCCATTTATAAACAAAATATTAAACTTTGAGACTTGTAGTTTTATAGAAAACTAGATAATGATTTTCACAACGATCCGCTTTGTACACCTTGTTCGGAATGATCATACGAATGCAAAAGTACAACTTATTTATGAAAAAGTAAAGATGACTTACAAAGAAACACGACGAAAGGTGAATAGAAACTAAGAACAACCCAAACGTTGTTTTATAAATTACCCGGATGAAATAACAATCAACTCGAACAATATATCTTCAAATGTAAATGATCAAAGATGAAAAATGTATGGATTTGTGTAGGTGTTTGTTGGTTCGTGGGTTTGAGAGAGAGACAAAGAGAAAATGAATTTTGTGTGTGAATGAAATGAATGAGAATGAAAATGAGATGTAACTTGGATATGTATACAAAGTTTACACACACACACACACACATTAGTGTGTGCCGTGGCTAGGAGACAAGGCAAAAAGGGGACCAATATGATCCTCAAATCACAATTTTACATGGTACAAGGTTGTTCCAAATAAGATGGAAGTTTGTCTAGGCATTTCATTTCAAAATTTTGGATCCTATGCATGTATATGTATGTGTAACCGGTTGGAATCAAAGCAAAGGGGGGACCAAAAATAATTTCCCACATTCTAGGATCATAGTGCTAGTTGATGAATTTATTTCCAAGGTCTTGCATGCATAACAAAGTGTAGTTAAATTCCACGGATCACGTAAATAACGAAACGAGTAACGGTAACACGGAAAATTACGAAATTTTAAATATTGCTTTAAAACATAAAAACGTGGCTATTGCCAAAATACTACAACGTTTGGTGTCCCGGTTCGCTCCCGGAGACGATTCTCAGATAATAACGAAATAACTTCCCGGTTAAACGGAAAAGCTTAACGAAACTTTTAAAAATTCAAATTTCTACACGGAAACGGCTACTTTATTGAACGGAAATTCTCGGGTTGTCACATTCTTTCCCCGTTAAAGAAGCTTTGTCCTCAAAGCTTAGGACGCAACCTCTGCGGCGGGTGCAGAGTTGGTGAAAAGGTGCGGGTATTTCTTTTGCATTTGGTCTTCACGCTCCCAGGTGAACTCAGGACCTCTCTTGGAGTTCCAGCGTACTTTGACAATCGGAATACGACTTTGCTTCAGACGCTTGACCTCACGGTCCATAATCTCGACAGGTTCTTCAATGAAATTCAATTTGTTTATAAAACTACAAGTCTCAAAGTTTAATCTTTTTGTTTATAAATGGAAGAACATAAAAAGTAGTTGTACTTTTGTGCATAAAAGTTCGTTGTGACTATTTTGATATATATATTGCTATCATTACGGCTATATCGTTTATTTAAGATTTATCGTATATTAAGTTAAATATTGTTGGCGAAGAGATTAAGTTAGATGTTGGATTTGTTGTAAGCGTAAATTGAATGTCGAAGAGATTTAGGTTTAGAACGGAATTGTTGCGATATTTGAGGTGTTGTCGAAAATAGATCGGATATACTTTCGAGTCAATAAAAGATGTACTTTGTAAAACGGATAGTTTCACGAGTCGAGGTTGATAAAAAATGGAAAGTCGATATTTTTAGAAAGGTCATGCCGAAATTTCGTAAACTTTATAAAAGCGTCGAAAATATACTTTTATTATCAAACTTATGATAAAATGTAGAAAAACGTAAGTGTCGAGTTTATGTCAACATTTTTAGTTATTGAGTCAACGTTGATGTGTCGGGACACTAAAAGACGGAACATACTAAAGGACGAAATATACTAAAAGACAAAATGCACTAAGAGACGAAATACACTAAAAGACGAAATACACTAAAAGACAAAATATACTAAAAGACGAAATGTACTAAAAGATGAAATACACTAAAAGACGAAATACACTAAAAGACGAAATACACTAAAAGACAAAATATTTTCTAAGATGTTTTGAAGTGTCGAGACTTGTCAAAACTTATAACTTTCGAAAGTACGTTTTAAAAAGGGATACGCCGTGTCTACTCGTGCTCGGATGATCAGTTCTTGCGTTAAGCGTTATTCGTTGTACATCATTCTTAAACGACGACTATATGATAGGTTGTCGCTAGAACCGTGAGATTCATTTTCACTTGATTGATTCCTTTTGATCCACTACCCGTATAAGGTGAGTTCATAGCCCCACTCTTTTACTCGTTTTGAATAAATGTTTTATAACTTGGGGTGAGAAACATTGCTTG
>BQNB010061562.1:2062-36434 GCA_026074375.1 Tanacetum coccineum | reverse complement strand
AGTTCAGTTTATAAAATGATTTTCTCTAATTCTTTAGCTGTTTCTTGAGTGAAGTAACTGAGCAATCACATATCTCTCATTCATGGATTTGCATGAGCATTTGGGGTTTTGTTGCCTTTGCTAGAAGATTGATGATGATGAAGATTACAATAATCTGTTCAACATAAATAACACCAAACCTGAACCTAGTCCAGTTTTTCAAACATTAATCTCAATGTCAATTTTAAAACAAATGTGATTTTAAAAAATAATATTATTTTATCAAAATAATTTCCATTTTCAAAGAAGTTGTTTAATTAAAATATATTAATAGAGGATATCCAAAAGATAGAATGACATCATCATCTTTCTCTCACCTACTTTTTCAGTTAAATAGACGGTTGTTCACTGTTCTAGGTGTCAGATGCATGCTTTGCTGACTTTCATTAAATACAAAGTTTAGCACACATGTTAAAAACAAACCCTAAACATTCCCATAATTTATAACCTCAAATGATAATTACAATTTCTCAAAGAAAAATTTGTAATTTCATCAATCATATAAATCACAACAAACCTTTCAACACCTCACTCTCACAAATCCATCAAGAACAAACAAAACACACGCCTCAAACTAGATCAAATTTTCAAAACCCTAATGGCTGATTCATCATCACACAAACCATCTTCACCTGAAATCACTCCCAAAGAAGAACCTATCACTCTTGACAAACCCGAAAGCCCAAACCCTTTCTTACCTGCAAATCAGGTTGAGTTCATCTTTAAAGAGATTGCCTTCACTACCAACAATGAAGTTCCACTTCTATATCCCTCTCACCCAAACTCAGACTACTTTAGAGAGGTGTCAGACTTCATTTCCAAATGCTGCCTAAAAGAAGCATTTATCATGCCCAAAACTCAATACAAAGAATACCTAAGTGAATTTTGGTATACTACAAAGACCTTAGATGACTCTAAGATTTAGGTATCAACTCCTATAGGGGGAATTAGAGAAGACATAGGTATCAACACCTTTAGGAATGCTCTTAGGGCTCATTACCTACCTCACTAAAGTATGTATGTTTCCCCACCCTCTATATCAATAATGATACCATGGTTTGCAACAATAGGTTATAGTGGGGAGATTGGGACAAAGGGAACTCTCAAAAAGAGTTGTCTTCCTTCTAGGTGGAGGCTACTGATGGATTAAGTCATACAGTGTTTAGGTGGGAAAATAGGTGGCCTGGACTAAATTTCCAACAAAGATGCCACCATCCTGTATTGTTTGGTCAATGGGGTTAAGGTAGATTATGCTAGGCTAATATAGGAAGATATAATTTACAAAGTAATCAAGAAAACTAAAGAAAAGGTTGTTCCCTATCCTAGGTTTATATCCCTTCTACTAGAATACATGATGCCTGAATATGAGAATGAAGAACTCACCATAAACCCCACTTAGGTCTTTAGTGTTCACAATTAGGCACTAAAGCCAAACCAAACTGAAGGACCTCCCTTCACTGACCACATGAAGGCCATCTGTAATTTAGATGTGCTTGTGGACCCTAAAGCTCCTAAACCTTCCTCACAAACTAAGGAGGTTCCCTAAGGAAAAAAGCCTAGAGCTAAAAGTAGACTCAGAAGAAAACAATCTTCAAAACACACATCTTAGTCCAAGACTAAGGCATCTAAATCCAAAATTGGTCAATAAGAAAAAGAAACTCAGTCCAGTTCGGCCAAGGAAAAAAGCCCAAGCTATCCTTAACCTCCCACACTAGTGGTTGGTGAAATGCATAAAGAGGCACAACAAGCAGCTGGTGGCTCAACATCTTTAGGGGCCACCAGTGAAGATGGAGCCCACCCTCGGCTCAGTAGTGGTATGTTTGCATTTAATTCTTATTGAACCTCTTTTATTTAGCTTCTTCATTTGCACTTGAGTCATGCCATTAGGAACATGATGCTTTGCAGATTCCATAAGTTGAAGTTGATCCTGGATTTATCTGATCCTATTGATTCCGATAACCATACACAACTAAGGTATGATGACGGACCTAAAAACTTTAAATTGATCACATATTTGCAGGGACTAATCCAAGTGTTCTTGTAGATCAAACCAATCTCTTGGTGATGGACGTTTATAAACTACCAAACTGATTAGGTTACAGATAGGAGTTTAGAGCTGATGAAATTTCAAAGAAAATAAAGCTGGAGGATTTATCAGATCTCTTAAAAGACACAAGATTTGCCTTCTTCACTCCTGACTCCCCACAAGATGAACATATTGTTTCAGATGAGAGTGAAGAGGAAGAATAAGTTGCCAAAATAAAGGTCTCTCGTGCTCTTTCTCTGATGATACCCTGTGAAGAAACTTCAATCCCCTCAATCCACCATACATAATTGGCTCAAATTCAAGAGTTATAGGCTTAGGTTCAATTACCTCAGTCTTAGAAGGATGAGCTGAAACAACAAAAGGCAAAGTGAGTGAGTTGCCTCACTGGAAGGCTAAGCCATCATATCAGATGTTAAAACCAACTTACTTACTCTTTGGTACATCATTAAGCTTGAACTACTCAAATCTTTAGCCTCTCATAACTTGCTTAGACTGCTTACCAACTGAACTAAAAGAGCTCCCCTTAAAATTTACTGAATTATCTAGAGAGATTAAATAGATAAAGCAACATGTTAAAGATATGGAAATAGAGCTACTTGTGGACTTAAAAGAGATTCCAACAAAACTGGAGACCTTCACTTCCATTATCTCTAGTCTTACATCCTAGGTTGCTGAATTGAAGAACATTCAATGGGAACTTCCAGCAGAGCTTCAAGCTTTACCAGTTGTTTCTTTAGTTCAAAAACACCTCAAGACTTTGGATTCCCTTCCAAGTTCAATTAAACAAAGGTTATTGAATCTTTGAAACAGGTTTGCACTGGTGAAAATGCATCAGAAAGCTACGGATAAGGTGTTCATTCAACAGGCCAAGCAAATGTTCACCTGCGGAAGGAAGAAGGCGAATACCACCAAGGGATGCTAAAATTAAACCTACAAAAGACTAGTTTGATATTTGGGCATTGATGTGGTGGAACGATACCACAAAAAGACAAAAGTTTTTATAACCTTTGATAAATTTTGTGACAGATGCTGAAAAGAAAGAAAAAACCTCATAAGGAATCTTTAAACTGTGATGTTATCACGCAAAAAAGGCCCTATCTCACTGAAAGTATATAGGGAAGATGGGATAATTGAAGTCATTGCAAATTTCATAACAGCGACTTTAATTGGTGATGGGACAAGAGAGTGTTGTACAAGCTTGCCTGTAGAACAGAAAAAAGGATGGGAACAACATTTATGGATTGATAAAGACAAGAATGAATACTTGATCAACTAAAAGAGAACTAAAGTTTGGACTTCAACAAACTTCTTTAAAGAACAAGATCCCCTGAATGAGAAAATTGAATTAGCAAAGCAAGAAAAGAAAAAAAGAACCAAGTGACTTGAAAGACCATTCCAGGTCAACAAGAAACACAAGTCATCAACTTCAGCATGAAGAAGAGGTTCATTGGGCAGCTAAGACAGTAGAATGGAAACCATTTGTAATAACTTTATCTTTTGTAAAAGTAATGTAATGAAAGTTAGAATGAATGGTTATCAGTTTATGTTGTTCAATTTATATCAAATGAGTAAGAAGAAGTTGTTTTGCTCACTTACGGGGAGATTGTTAGGTTCAGTTCCTGAGCCCTTCAGCCTCTCAGTAGATTTAAACATAAAATCCCTTAATTATTACTCAAGATAAAGTTCTTCAGTTTGAGGCGCTGAAGTTTCCTTCTGCTTTAGCACTTCAGGTCCTTAGAAGATTGTGAAGCATCTTCACTTTAATTCATGCAGCGGTACAGAAACCGAAGGACTCTGGAAAGAGCTTCAGTTCAGCTTGGTTGACAATTTCAAGCTGAACGTTGTCTATTTCCTTAACAGAAGTTGAAACGTGTTGTTTCACTTATAGAAGGTTTACAAGGCAGGAAAAATATTGCTTTATGTCAAAAAGAATAAAGCAATCTCCTTGGGAAAGTAACTTTTAAAGTTGGTTTAGAAGTACAACAACTTTTTCCTGAAAGACTGTACCTAGTACTAGAAAGCAATTGAATGCTTGCTACGTAGTCTAGGTTAAACTTATAAACCCTAATCCCTTTACCTATAAAACGAAATGGATTCCCAGAGTAAATGTAATCTCTTCCAATTATGTGAATACCACATTGAAGCGGTCAGTACCGGGCAGCTATCACACCTAATTAAGGAGCTGAAGCAGGGAAGCAACAAAGGAGAATGCTCAAAAGCCACCAAAAAAGGGAAAACTCTAGCAAAGAAAAAGCTCCCGCAATCTTCATGGTCCTACCGTGGCAACGAGTAACTCAAGACAAAGAATCGCTAAGAGCTTCTCCAAGACCTAATAAATTTCATTTCCGCCACTCGCAAGCAATGACGGGTAGGAAACCCCGATGGTTGTCGAAGCAGAGATAGGAGGCCATCTCATTCACCGAATGTACGTGGATGAAGGATCCGCCTCAGAGGTCTTATACGATCATTGTTTTAACAAGCTCCATCCGAAAGTCAAAAGACAAATGACCCCAGCCACGACCCCTCCCCTAGGGTTCAGTGGGGAAATATCCTGGCCGTTGGGGAAAATATCGCTAATGGTATCGCTAGGGGACGAAGAACACTCAACAAGTGCCATGATTGTACTGCTTGGATCGTTTTCGATCCCCATTCCCCATGAATTATAATGTATCATTGGACGAACGGGTCTAAGAAAATCCAGGCAGTACCATCTACTGCACACAGAATGCTCAAGTTTCTGGTACAAGATGGGATAGTAACTGTTGATCCCACTTGAATTCCTTAGATTGTGTAATATTTAGTTATGCAAGGTAAATTCTACACAACTATGGTAGAAACTTTGTAAAATATATCAAAGACTATGCGGAATCTAATCTTTGATCAATAAGAAGAATATGCAATAGAACAATAATTCTAATGAACACACAAATTAACAAACAAAGCTTTAATATATTAATACAAATACTCTAACTAGTATTAGGGTTACAAAAACTTGAAGCTATATCGATATCAAAACAAATGATTTCTAGATAGCAAACTCTTTTTGCCCTTTTGGACATCCTTTTTTACCACGAAAAGGAGTCTAGTCAAATTTATAAATATAATCTACGAACTTTGATATTCACTATGATCTATTCTATAAATAAAACTCATACTTATCACGAATGTTAATCTTGATCTCCAATCAATCTTTATACTTTCTTTGCCTATATCCATTCTTTTGTTCAGTATAACTCTTTCATAGCTCTTACTCATTAAGCAGTTGTAAATTTTGTATTAGCGCATTTAACTTAGCACAGCGTCAGTAGTAACTTTTACACCGGCCGGCATTAACTGTGTACAAGCAGTAGTAACTACTTAGTAATATTTTCTTCAATCTTCACAGCTGTGTACTAACATATACTAGCAGTAGTAGAGTAATCTAGCTGTATGAATATACATAGCAGTTACTAAGTTACACTATCAATAGTAACTATGAACTAGCAGTACTAACTACTTAGCATATTTTTTATTAGAGTTAATGAACAACACTACTTTAGCTTAGCAGCAGTAACACAAACCTTAGCAGTAGTACTTTAATGATCATCATGAACATGAAGTCTTTTAATCTTACAATCCTCCCCGAAAACTTGTATTTCTTCAAAAATCTCAAGTTTCTTCTTTGAAAGCTTCATTAATCACCAGGAGGATGCTTCTAAACACTTCATTCAGGTACATGCTGTTCTGACCATCTAAGAAGCATCAAATGCCATTTCACATCTTAATCAACTTGAAGCTTCACATCATTGAACATCTGATGTAGTGTATGTTTTGTAAGTGGATACATCTTCTCAACCAATAGATAAAATAAAATAGATTGCATTGTTACATAATGAACTCCACAAGATTCATAAAGCTTCCAGTTCAGCACTTTAACTAATCCTTATTGATTCTTCCATACATTATCTTCAACACGGTCTTCAAATTAAGTAGTAAGAAATTATCCATGTAATTCATTGGCTCTGTCTTCTTAAATCTTGCTTTGACTATACTCCAAAGAACTTCCAAGTCTTCTCTGTCAAAGTTTTTAAGCATCTTTCCAAAAGTTAAATATATCTGATGCTTACCATCTACTCTGATAATTTGGAAAAAGCTTTTCTTTCCTTATTTGTGGATCTTGTAGTCAACAATGGTTGGAGATTTAGTAGATAAAGGTGTAGCATCAATAGTTACATCATCTCCATCATCTGGAACTATTTCCAAACATTGCTTAAGCTCTTCAAACTCTTTGTCTTCTTCTAACTTTTGATTTTTAGAGCTTTCTTGTTCTAGCTCTTCTCCTGCTCTTTTAGAACTACCTTCTACTCTTGTCTCACTGCCTTCTGCTCTTACTTCACTACCTTCCACCAATTCTGTATCCATATCTACAAATTTCTTTAGCCTTTTCATAGATTTGTCAAATAACTTTTGAATATCATCAAAGCTTTTGTTCTTCAATTGATTGTGCTTGTATCCAGCCATGTTTTTCAGATAAGTAGACATTGTATTTCTCTTTTGAGCTTTAGTTGGTGGTTTGTTCCTCTTTTCTTTTGGATCTTATTGCTGTAAATGCCTTCTTTCTTGCTTATAGAGTTTGTACAACAACTTGGACTTCTCTTCATACGAACTTCTGTGTTTTCTGCTCTGATTTGTTGATCCATTTGATAATCGCATCTATCATTGCTTGACATTATCCAATGAAACAATTTGGCTTCTTCTTTCTTTGTCTTACAGCATATCTTCTTCCCTCTAAATCATATTGCATTGAGCTTAAAGTCTTTGAGCAACTTCCTCATCATGCCTAATTTGATCTTTTTTCTTTGTTGGTTGGTCAGGCTCTTTCATGATACCTTTACCTTTATCTTTTGATGGTAGTTGTTGAGGTCTTGTTCTTGTTGTAGATTCACTCTGCTCTCCTATCACAACCCCTTTGACTTTGGATTTTGCACTTCTGATCTCTATTAAAGTCTGAGCAAGAGTCAAATCATCAGCAGTTGTAGTTTCAGTTGGACTGGCAGTAGTAACTACTTCTACTAGTCTGTTCTTTTTAAACCAGAGTGAGTAAGAGTGTAAGTAGTAGAGTAGTTAAGTTAGTGTGTAGTAGTGAAGTATGTCCATGCCTCAGTTGAGAGTAGTCAGTATAAGAGATTTAAGTTATAGAGTAGTAGGATAGGTTAGTAACTGGTTCAGCAGAGTACTAACTTCCTTTTTAGCCAGATCTCTTTTTCTCTATTATTCCTATCTGCAAACACTTCTTCATCATCAAGAACACTTGTATCAAACATTAGATCATCACCAATACCACCCTGAAGGTTTCATCAATCAATGTAATATCTGCCATCTTTATCTACTGACATCATTTTCTCCCCTGTTTGAAGGGCATCCTCCTGATATCCCCAAACTAGGATCATCAGAGGAAACCTTCTTGCCAGTATACCAAACCTTGTATAATCTTTTGAGCCTATAAGTTCTTGATCCTCCTTTCTTCTCTAACTTCTTGACTCTCAGTTTTAAACTTGTAATCTCCTGAGCTTGAGCAGTCTTTGTGTTCTCCAGGTCAAGAACTCTTTGTTGCAATTTGGTACAAAATTCCATCAATTCCTCAAGTTTCAGTCTATCCTCACCACTTCGAAGTGTGTTACCTCTTGCGAGCAGTGGATCATTGGAATGTTTAGATACATTCTCAGACCTAGTCTGAGCAATTGTATCCCCCATGGTTTCTTGGCGCCTAGGACCACCACCTGAACTAGTTCTTAGGGAACTTGGTTCATTAGGGTTCTTTGAAGTTGGATTGGATATATTGATGTTACCCATATCATGTTATGCTATCTAAGCTAATCAGCAAGTGTGGCAGCCCTTTCCAAACTGTCATCCATCTCCTCATTGACAGCCTCATCTGCTACATTGTCTGTAGGACCACTAGACTGAGGTATCTCAGTGTCCTTTCTCTTAGGCCTCCTAGGTTTTTGTTTCTTTTGAGGTTGAGATGTTGATGGTTGAATAATAGTGGGTGTGTGATGGGGATCAGAGGGATTTGCTGAACCTTCACCCATTTCTTCTTGATGTTGTACCACCATTGTTTGAAATAAGGGTGTTTCTCTTCCAGAAAAGCCTTTCCCTACCCTTCTCATGTTTCCAAAAATCTTCTTAGTGTGAGAGGGTGTAACATAAATCCTTTTATGATTTGACATTCCTTCTAGTTGTTTCTCCAAAAACACTTGTACAAATCTTGGATACATCAAGAATTTACCAGACACATTCTCTAAGTTCTTCACCATACTTTCAAATATGTACTTTGAAAAGTTAAACTTCTGGTTTGTAGCTAAACAGATGATTGCAGATGTCATAGTGCTACTAAACTCATTCCATGCATTAGTCTTAGCACTTAGATATTGTAAAACAGTATGAATAAGGAATTTCCATTGAGGGGAAAATAATGCCTTATAGAAAGTAAGTTTTTATGAAACTTTCTCACACCTCATGAGTGTAAGCTGTTCAAAGATAGTAGCATTGGGTAGATAATCAATACCTTCAGCATCTTCTAGTTGAAGATCTCTTCTCATAATCGAATCAGTAATGATGATCTTCTTTCCATCTACTAGGGCTTGTAACTGTACTTCCCCATTGACAGTTTTCGCCTTGACAGTAGCCCATAACTGTTCAATACACGAAGTATAGATTGTAGGATTGATCATTAGTGCATATCTTATAGGATTTGCATTCAAAAAATCCACTATCTGCTCAAACCCTTCACTTTTAGCGGGTTTACATAAAAACGCAACCAAATTGTGAGTATCAGCAAACTGTAAGGTCGTCATTGTGTTGGGTTTTGATGAAATTATGTTAGGGTTTGTGATTAGAGAGTATATGATTGAATGAAATCGAATAAATGAGTGATTGAAACCCTTAATTCGAAGTATTTATGAAAAATTACCTCAACAGCATTAACGTTCAACTTAGTTTAAAAGTGTTTTTAAGTAGTAAGTTATGTCTGGAAGCATTAACTTTCAATTGGCAGTAGTAAGTAACCCAGCGAGTAGTAAACTCTTTAGCACAGTTAGAAGTAGTAAGTTATGCCTAACAGCATTAAGTTTATGCCTAGCAGCTTTAACTTTGAGTCACCAAGCATTAACTCCAATTTCATTTCAAACACTCTGTTTGTTTTTAATACATTCAACTCTCTTTCTTTTTTTCAACTCACCATTTCTCTTAATTTTTTTTCTTACCAAATCACTCTGTCTGTTTTTATTTCACCCAAATTACTTTATGTTTTTATCTCACTTTCTTCTTAATTCTTTTAACTCATATATAACCATCTTTCCATATCAATCTAACACTTTTCTTTGCTTTTTTTGCAAAATTTTAGTCTAAAAAACCAAGAAAACACAATCCATAGCGATTTTCACAATAATCACAGTATTAATTATACCTAACAATATTAAGTATAACCAACAGTATTAACTCAGCAATATTAAGTATAACCATCAGTTCTAATTATACTTAGCAGCATAAACTTTTAATGTCCTGAATAACAGTACTAATTCATACAAAACTCTACAAAAACATAAAGAGATAAAAGATTTTAGAGATTTAACATTCCAATACTAGCAATCAAATATTGAAATCTACTTACATCAAAAGCTTTTGTAAGCAAATCTGCAACATTCTTGTCAGTATGGATTTTAACCATTTGAATCAATTTCTTTTCATTGCAATTTCTAATAAAGTAATGTCTAATCTCTATATGCTTTGTTTTTGAATGAAAAACAAGATTTTTAATTATGCAAATAGTACTGTTATTGTCAATAAAGATCTTGGTATGCATAAAATTGTACCCATAATCAAGTAATTGATTCTGAATCCAAAGCACTTGTCCACAGCAACTTGAAGTAGCCACATACTCAGCTTTTGTTGTGGAATTTGCAACCACTGTCTGTTTCTTGCACTGCCATGATATTAATCTACATCCAAGAAATTGACAACCTCCTGCTGTAGACTTCCTATCCAAACTTGGTCCAACATAATCACTATCAGTGTATGCTACCGAATCAAAAGGAGAATCATTTGAATATTAAAGGCCCAATTTTGGTTGACCTTTTAAGTAGATAAAAATCCTTTTCACAGCATGAAGATGTGAAACTTTTGGATTGACTTACTATCTAGCATAGGCACACACTGCAAATATGATGTCAGGTCTTGAAGATGTAAGATACATCAATGAATCAATCATTGACCTATACATGTGAACATCCACTTCTTTACCATTTTCATCATTGAGCAAAGGCTTCTGAGTTCTATTGATGTGCTTGCAGTCTTGACTTCTATTAACCCAAATTTCTTTAAAATATCACCAACATATTTATCTTGACTAATAAATATTCCATCCTTCTTCTACTTTACTTGTAATCCCAAAAAAATGTAAGTTCTCCCATAGAACTCATCTGAAATTTCTCATGCATCAACTTTTCAAATGCATTGCACATCTCTTTCTTTGTTGAACTAAAGATGATATCATCAACATACACTTGGACCAGTAAAATATCACCTTTGTATCTTTTGTGAATAGGTCGTGTTATTTTCTCTCTTTGAAACTCATTGTCCAACAGATATGTTGACAAGGTTTCATACCAAGCTCTAGGGGCTTGATGTAGTCCATACAGTGCTTTTTCAACCTTGTATACTCTATTAGGAAAGTCTGGATCTTCAAATCCTAGTGGTTGACATACATACACCTCTTCTTCAATCTTCTCATAGAGAAAAAACTAAAAAAAAATTAAACCATTTAGTAAAAAAAAAAAAAAAAAATACATACCTAAAACATAAAAAAAAAAAAACACTTTTTAATCATTTGATACACTACAAAATCTTTAAAATGACACGCATAAGCTAAAATAACCTAATGGCTTCATTTCTTGAAACAGGGGTAAGACTTTCCATATAGACAATCCCTTTTCTTTTGTTGACCCTTGAGCACCAATATTGCTTTATTTCTTATACAATTCCTTATCATCTTTTTATTCCTAAAAACCCATTTAGTGCATATACCCCTTTTTCAATATGGTAAATCCACTAAAGTCCAAACTTCTTGTAACTTGAATTGTAGAAGCTCTTCCTGCATAGCCTCTATCCAGCTTGATCAATTCATTGCATGGAATTACCTTTTTGGATTCTTCTGAGATAAAAAAGCAAGCAAACAAGCAGTTTTGAAGGTCTTTATGGTTTGTTCTTTGTTGAATAGTACTAACAAACCTATGTTCCTCCAAATTCTTTGACATCTTTCTTGTTTGTGTAGCTGATTGAAATCTCCAATCACTTGATAAGTGGAGATCTTTATGAATTCTTGTAGTTGGAATAGGACTGACTTGGATTGTTGTATCCAAATTATGCATGTCAGCCTCTGCACCAACATCTTCATCATCTTTAAATATGCTATAATATTCCAATTCAGGCATATTTGATCTAGTGGAAGTTCAATGCTTGTTTTTCTACCAACAACATTAACTTCATTTATGCTAGCAGCATTACACATTGTTTAGTGTGTTAACATTATATTCTTCTTTGAATAATGTCTTCACTTGTCTTTTCTTTGAATTTCATCAACCTTCTTTCTATCCATAACTTGAGTTTGGAATCATCATTGTTAGTCTCAAATAATGAGTCGAACACGGAAGTTTGTTCATTTAGAATATTAAGTCTTGGTCATTTTAATATGTAATGTTGTAATAGGCTAGTACGGGTAAACGGGCTCATTTAATTTAATCTAATCGGTCACGTGTATCGGGCGAAAGCCCAAGTAAACCCGAGCCTGACCCGTAGAATAACTAAAGGCATAAAGCCTTTTAGTTGGATACATATACACCTCACCAAGGAAGGTGAGGTGTTGGTCATTTCTGTAACATTCCATTTTGCCAGTAAACTCTCCCAACTTTTATTCTCTCTACTTTCTCTCTTTTATTTCCCTCTCTACATTTCTTCTCATCATCTCCTAGCTTAATTTCGTGTTCATAATTATGAAGTGAAGTGATTGCTTGGTTCCGACATTTGGTATCAGAGCCTCGGGTGGATAGTGATTGAATTTCATGGTTTATAAGCTTATTTCATGGTTTGGTTAAGTTTTTGGATGAATATCTTGTACTTTCGGGTTTATTGTTCTTCCTAGCTTCTTTCTTAGCAAATTCGTAGCTTGAATCTCATTCTTTATGTTTTAGCTTTGATTTTCTAGGTTGCGTTTTGTCTAGAAAGTTGTTGTTAGATCAAAAAGACTTATACTTTCTTGTTTAGAATCCTTGTAATAGCTTATTTAGGGTAGTGGTATGCTTATTTCAAAAGCTAGTTGGGAGATTTGGGCTTATTCACAAGTTTGAATTTTTTTTTTGTCGTTGCGTTTTGTGGAGTTTAGGCTACGTTTTGTGGTGAAGACAAAATAGTACCGTACCTGAAAACGTCTATTGAAAATGACATGTACTTTCTTGCGTTTTGTCTAATCTTATTGTCAAGAATTGCGTTTTGTGGATGCTAGTTGCGGTTTGTCAAAAAATCTTGCGTTTTGTTGGAACTTTCATTTTGCAAGTGATTGAAGACCATTATAGCTTGCAAACAAAACAAAACTCTGCCAAAAATTTCTAAATGTTGCGTTTTGTGAAGAAAATCGCATTGTGTTTTATGAAATAGAGTTGCGTTTTGTGGAAAAATCTTGCGGTTTGTCAAAATTCAAGGATTGCGTTTTGTCTGAATTTCTTATTGCGTTTTGTCCGAGAACAATTATTGCGGTTTGTCTAAAAGTAATAGTAGCCTGCGTTTTGTCAAGACATCTTTGTGTTTTGTCTAAAGAATGATCTGCGTTTTGTTCATTGAAAACCTTGTTTAGAAAACTATGTATAAGGTACGATCGGCTATTAGGTAGTATTTGACCGAATTTGGGAATCTATTAATCATTGTCTAATCAAAACAAAACATCAAGACAAATAAACTTGAAGGACTTTGGACTTTAATTCGGACTACAAGGACAATTAATCAATAACAACAAACATAATCAACAAACCTTAATCCAAATCAATTAACATTCACGGTTTTCTATTGATTTTGTAAAATCCCGCGAAAGACACAGTTCTTTTCTCAGTTTTAATCATAGACTTGTAAAATCCCGTGAACGTTTATTGCTTTCTTTTTACCACAACTTCAATCACAATAAATCTACTTAAGATCCTACAATCATTGTTCACTTCATAATTCTTCAATCATTCATCATGACAACTCCAATTGTAACTTCCACAACCGACAGTCAAATGCATAACAACATAATGGCAGCTGGTTCAAGGGATCGTCCACCAATGCTTGCAACAGGACGATATGCACAATGGAGATCACGGTTCTACAGATCATTTAATACAAGAACCAAAATGGTGATACCTTACAGATGTACATTCTCAACGGTCCTTACACTCCAAGTTTATCACAACACTAGTCTGTTTGCAAAAGACGATTCTACATCAAGTTCTGAACAAACAACAGTTGAGACAATTATGAATATGACTCCTAAAAATAGAGCTCATTTTGAATCAGAAAAAGAAGCGATTCATTTGATATTGACTGGAATTGGAGATGAAATACTATCATACTGTTGATGTTATCAGAGCAGCTCCCCAAGAAATGTAGGAAGCCATTGATAAGGCTACAAGGTGATCACTCAATATTCAAGATGTCAAGACAAACTTCATTTTGGGAGTTTGGTAATTCACCTCTCACGATTGAGAAAATTGAGTATTACTATACATAGATTCTACAAGGTTGATGAATGAAATGATCAGAAACATATGACATTTGCAACGATGATTGTCAATGTTCAAATTTCTTCAAAACTTCAAACAGAAATGGTACAATATTTGTAACAATTGTCAAGCAATAACACAAGTTAGATGGAAGTTTTATTACCATAAATCTTTGAGATTCTGAAACAATACCAAAAGGAGTTAATGAAACTCCATGCTGAAAGAATGGCAAGAAGCTAACCCATTAGCACTTGTTGCGATGATTAAACACTTCAAGACACTTATTATATATTCATCAAACCTCACAAATCATATGCACACCAAAACATCAAAAGCTTCATTACAACCATATCTCTTGCAACCTACTAAGATACAAGGCAAAGAGATAGCCAACCATATCACACCACCATATGAGTCTGCTTCTGAAGAAGATAGTGATCCTGAACAAGCCGAGGGATAAGGCATGCTGATAAATTTGGCTCTATTGCAAAGTACTTGAAGAAATCTAAACCTACCAACAACAACCTGTAGAAACTTCCTCAAACACAAGAACAAGAATGTGGATTCTACTCCAACGTACAAGATTGGACAATCAGATGGAAAGTTGGGGAATCAGAGGGTAGTAAATGTTGCTGGGGCTAGAGAAACTGTAGGTGGTCAAGTAGTGCAACTGTCTGGGATACAGTGTTTTAACTGCAAGGAATTTGGTCATTATGATTAGAATGCCAGAAATCCAAAACGGGTTTAAAAAGACCTCCACGTTATCATAAGGAAAAAGATGTTTTAATGATTTGTGTAAACTAGCTGAGAAAGGTTGTTCAACTATCAAGTAGAGCAATTGACTGGCTAGAAGGAACCGAGAAGAAAATTGATGAACAAGAGTTGGAAGCACATTACAGTTCCATGGCAAAGATCTAGGAGGTTCCTAATGCAGACTCAGGCACTGATGTTGAGCCATTAGAATATGTACAATACGATACTGATGATAATGTGTTTGCCAATGACATACAACATTTTAAGCAATCTGAATCCATTAGTAACACATGTGCAGTGGAAATGGGTGACAGTAATGTCCCTTTGACTCTCCGGTTTGTGTGATTTATGATATTCAGGATGACCAAATGATGTCAGAATGTGATGATAAGCTTGTTTGCACTTGCTAATTTAATTGCAATTTTAAACAAGAATGTGTGATACTACTCCATGGTACAAAATGCACATTGACTCAAGAATACTGAGTGCAAATCTATTCTTGTGAAATAGTAGAACTCTAAGGGATCTAATAGTATGGGATAGTTGCTTAGCTTGCACTTCAAAATAACAGACTGAGTTTGAGAGGTACAAGCCTTTAATGATCGTCAGTTGACTATGACAAACTTGCAACGTAAGATAAATTGTAACTTAGGACTATTAGCTAAAAGAAATTGACATAAAAGAAGGTTTAAGAGTATAAAGCTATGAAATTTCTGTTGTCAAAGGAAAACACGTATGAGTTAGTCAAACAGAGTTTTTACAAGTTACATTTACGAAGGTCTTGTCAAGAGATAACAATAGGTCATAACGGTTTGTGAAGCTTAAGGAAGAAAAAGATATTGACAAAATGATTTCAATGGAAAAGCAATTAAAGTTTTTGAATGTAATCTTGTTGACAAAGGAGTTAATCAATCAAAACCATTCATTTGTTAGCCACCAAATGCCCTACATTTAATGAAGACTTACTTTGCCAATCCAGGTACCTCAAAAAGGCTCAAAATGAGATACCATGTTTGTATGCGATCCACATGGACAATCTGATCTGCAAAAGACTCGTACCCCGATAGGAAAAAGAGACTCTGATTCTTGTTAACGGAGGAGTTCGATCAAAATTGAATAATGACTTAGGTGAAACCTTTTGAACTACACAAAGTTAAATTGTCTTTATGAAATTTTTTAAACCCCCGACTCAACATTAAGAATTCAATTCGACAGGCAAATGAAATAAGAAAGAAAATGTGGAGAAAATCTTTGTGGACAAAACAAAACCAATATTTTCAGTAATCATCATTTTTTTTACCAGTGTAAAATAATAAGCAAAAGTAGAGAAAAGCATATAATTGTATTGACGATAACATTTAATCATCTAAAAGAAATTGTTATCACGTGGGTAAAACTTCAACGACGTCTAATCTTCGTAACCCAGTTACTTTAAGATATTGAAATGCAAATATTTAGCGGGCCAAATTTAAATTGGTGATGGGATGGTGTTATATTGATTGGACCTACATTGTTAAGGTATGGACATCATTTTTGGATTAAGCCGGGAATAATACACTATCATGACAAGTTTGACTAGACAATGTTGGTTCAATAACGACATTCAAAAATACCATTTGTTCTAGTTTAACGACATTCTTGAACAACAACACAACAAACACGATACATAACACTAAAACGATCCAAAAAAGATTCAATAAATGACAAACGGCTAGAGATTCGGATTACGATGACATGTGATCACGAAGTTGATTTGGTATCCCTTATTTGAGATTGAAGTTGAGTTTCACAAAGGCGTCTACTTATTTCATCATCGAGAACTCTACTTTTATTTGTACCCCTTTCTTTAAACCCTATCTATGGATGATGACTTGTTGAAGTAACAACGATTTTGATTGTGATTGCATTATCTAGTTACCAGCAGTCAGGGGTGGTTGGTTGCAGACCTGGTTAACTATCACTTAAAGGAGTTACATTGTAGTACTCAGTGTCAAACACAGAAGACGATGTGGATAATTTCAAGAGGTGTTGTACTTCTTATACTTTTCTGGTTGGTATAGAGGTTACTTATTGATTTTATCTTGCTTTGTTCCTTACAATCAACAACAGTGCCAAGCATAAGTAACAAAATTGGGGGATTTTACTTGCATTTTCAAGTTTGTATATCGGGTTTACTTCACCAAGTGATCATACAATAGCCGACGAATACGAGGTTGGTAAAGTTAGCCAGAAAATTTAAAGGTTGAGATGTAATCAGCAATTCTCACGGGATATTATTGTGCCATTCTAAGACAAAGGTACTTCACCATCTAAGTACAATTTTCAAAGTTATTCAACGATCCTTCTTTGTTGAACCAAAGATGATATCATCCACATAAACTTGGACCAATAAAATATCACTTTTGTGCCTTTTGATGAATAAGGTCTTGTCAATTTTTCCTCTTTGAAACCCACTGTCCAACAGATATGTTGACAATGTTTCATACCAAGCTCTAGGAGCTTGATGTAGGCCATATAGTGCTTTTTTAACCTTGTACACTCTATCAGGAAAGTTTGGATCTTCAAATCCTGGTAGTTGACATACATACACCTCTTCTTTAATCTTTCCATAGAGAAAAACACTTTTTACATCCATTTGATACACAACAAAGTCTTTAAATGAGGAATAAGCTAAAAATAGCCTAATTGCTTCAATTCTTGCAACAGGGGCAAAGACTTCATCATAGTCAATCCCTTCTTCTTGTGTGTACCCTTGAGCAACCAATCTTGATTTATTTCTTATCACAATTCCCCTTTCATCCTTTTTATTCCTGAAAACCCATTTAGTGCCTATAGCCCTTTTTCCATTTGGTAAATCCACTAAAGTCCAAACTTCTTGTAGCTTGAATTGTAGAAGCTCTTCCTGCATAGCCTCTATCCAGCTTGGATCCTTCAATGCATGAATTACCTTTTTGGGTTCTTCTTGTGATAAAAAGCAAGCAAACAAGCAGTTTTGAAGGTCTTTATGGTTTGTTCTTTGTTGAATAGTACTAACAAACCCATGTTCTTCCAAATTATTTGTCATCCTTCTTGTTTGTGTAGCTGATTGCAAATCTCCAATCACTTAATCAAGAGGATGATCTTTATGAATTCTTGTAGTTGGAATAGGACTGACTTGAATTGTTGTATCCAAATTGTTTATGTCAGCCTCTGCACCAACATCTTCATCATCTCTTGAGAGGTCAAATATGCTAATATCTTCCAAAGCAGGCATATCTAAATCAAATGGAAGTTCAATGCTTGTTTTTCTACCAACAACATTAACTTCATTTGTGCTAGCAACATTAATATTGTTAGTGCTGTTAACAATATCTTCCTTCTCTTGATCAATACCTTCACTATCTTTTCTTAAATCTTCATCAACCTTTTTTCCATCATCACTGGAAGGTTTGGATCCATCATCTTGAGAACTCTTTGGATCTTGGGAATATGGTGGATCAACAGGCCATAATGGTAGCAAAATGTAGTTTTTGACAGGTTCTGTCTCCTTTCTAGCTTGACCTGCATTATCACTTGCTTTTGTATCTGCAAAACCATTAGAATGTGTACCTGCAACAATTGGCTCATAATTTATTGTTCTTGTTAGTGCATCAATATCAAATAGCCAATCTGGTCCACTACCTACATCATTAGGTGTATTCTCACTAAACCTAATATGCAAGTTTTCTTCCACTATCATTGTTCTACTATTGAATACTCTAAAGGCTTTACTATTCAAAGAGTATCCAACAAAGAAACCTTCATCAGCCTTACCATCAAATTTGCCTAAGTGATCTATGGTATTAAGAATGGTAACAGGACACCTCTTATAAAACTTAAAGTTGGTGTTCTACCATGAAAAAGTTCATAGAGGGTCTTGTTATGAGGCTTAACTACTAACACTCTATTTTGCACATAGCAAGCAGTATTAACTGCTTCTGCCCAAAAAGTAGTTGGCAACTTAGAATCAGCTAGCATAGTCCTAGCAGCCTCAATTAGTGTCCTATTTCTCCTCTCACAACTCATTTTGTTGAGAGTTCTAGCTACATATATTGTCTCAAAATACCCTTCAATCTACAAAACTGATTCATATTCTTATGTTTTTTTTGACCTTAGTTCCATTATCAATCTAATCGCCTTCACCTTGTGATCTACTAGATTTCTATCCCAGTTATAAAGGACTTAAGAATGCACTAGTTACATCCTTTAGTATCTAGAAATAGAAACCCAAGTCAACCTACTATAATCATACTGTGACCAACTAGCAAACATTTTCCTTCTAAGGCATCGTATAAATGTTGACCAAACAAGAGACCATATGCAAAAAATGTAAAAAAGACTGATTAAATTCACTGTTTTTGGACTTACAAGAGGCTTTGTCTGCTTTTCCCCCTTTGATAAGCAACACAGTTTGAATAATTTTCAAAAAGTTTGGAAGAGTAAACCTCTTATAAGATTTCCCTTAACCAATTTATTCATGGTTTTAAAATATAAATGAGCTAGCCTACTACTCCAAAGTTTTAGATTCATCAATGTGTCTTTGAAAAAAAGGCAAGTTTAAAACCACTTTTAGGAACAATGTTTATAAATCAACACTAATACATATTGATTCTTGTCTAGGAACTCTAAGTAAAACTTGACTTTATCATTACTTAAAGTTTGAGAAAAACAATACATTCAAACGTCATTAAAAAGAATCACTATTCTTTTTATATCACACATTTCGAGACACTAAAGAGATTAAACTTTAACATCTCTCACAAAGTTACACATTTTCCAAAAATCTAGATACACCAGATTAATGGTACCTTTTTCCATGAATTATTCCCTCCTTTAGGGTTTCCCTCTAAAAGCACATAGCCTACATCTATCTCTTATAATATGTAGATAGGACATGTTCCCTTATCATTGTGCTGCTTGAGGCATCCACTAACAATCACATACTTGAATCCTGTAAATCCATTTGTTGGATAGCCCACACATTAGATAATAAAATAGTTTCTTTTGGGGACCCAAACCATCACTGCTTGGATCTGCCTTGTGCATAAATATAAAAATAAAACTTCTTTAGGTGATTGATCCCTTTTGTGTTTAGAAACATGGTCAAAAACTTTAGGTCTTTTGTTGTGTTTAGAAACATGGTCTAAAACTTTAGTCTTTGGTTTCTAAACCCAACAAGCTTAGGCCTTAACAGCATTAACATTATTTCCCTTAAGAGCATTAACTACTGCTTTTGGCCTAGCAGCATTAACATTTTTATCCTTAACAGTATTAACCCTCTGATTAAAATTACTGTTTTTAAATGATGTATTCATATGAATAGGCCTCTTAATAGTTTAATGTTCCTTTTTAGAAAGCTATGACATTAGTCTAGCAGCATTTACTGTTGTTTTTGAGTGAGCAGTATTAACTGATACTAAGCTAGACTTCATTAGTACTGCTCTTGGAACCATGTCCTTTTTGGCACAGGGGTGAGTCATTTTAGTAAAGTTTTGATGATTCACCCTTTGAACATTGTTCCAAACAGGCTTTACCATCCTTTGATTTTGAAACTATTTTTGATGGTAATTGCAATCAACCTGCAAATAATCAAAGCTTCCACACATATAACAGGCCTTATTAAACATCTCAAAATTGCTTCCTTGTCTTTAAGACATCATATTGTTCCAATTTCTTTGATTGCCTCTTGGACTGTGAGTGTTTTGCCTATGTTTCGTAACTTGTTTAACAATTTTCCTATCAGTTTTCTCTTGTTGCTTAGGTTTGACAAACTCTATCTTAGCAATACTAGGCTTAACTGTTTTCTTCTCTGGTTTAGTTTGAGACACATTTTCTTCCTCAGTATTTATACCTAATCTTCAATAATTGGAGAATCATCAGATTTCCTAACTACCTTAGACACTTCTTCATTAGACTTTCTGTTCCTAATTACAGGCTTATTAACAAACTCATCTAAACCAGTAAAAGACAAGTTAGGTGTTGGAGGCATGAATTTTCCTGTGTAGGGAGATGGAACTGCATTATAGCCTAAGCCTTTCTTGCAGTTGTCAACAATCTGACTTTCTATGAGTTTGTTTAAGCTTTTAGATGCATTTTTAAATTTGTCTACATTAAATTGAATTCCATCTTTTTTTTTTGATCTATTTCTAGCTTCTTCCTGAGCTCTCTGATAGCTATATATTTACATTCAATTTTAAATTTTAAGACCTTTATATCTTGTGAATAAATAGACTCATTTTCCTTATAAACTTTAAGTTTCTCTTCTACTAACTCTAATCCTGACTTATAAGCTAGAACCATTAACTTAGATTTCTTAAAATCTTTATGTAGTTAATCATATTGAGATTTAAGAGTTTCAACAGTTTTCAAACAAGATTTTGAACAATTTGAATTGTTAGATACCTCTGAGTCAGAACTTGAAGATGAGTAAGCCATGAGTGCATAATTAGGTCCTTCCTCTGCCTGATCACTCCAGTCATACCCACTAAGACCATCACATGACACCAAAGCTGTGGAAGTGGATGTTTCCATAGGCACAGTCCTTCTTGTGCTTTCCTTGTTCTTGTAGTCTTGATTCCTTGGAACTCTGCATTCCTTAGCAAAATGTCCCTTCTTATGGCAGTTGTAGCACTCTACTTTGGACTTGTCAAAGCCAACAGACTCATTGCCATTGATAGTTAGCTTCCTACTTGTAATCTTCAAAATCCTTCTATCCCTCATAGTCAACATAGCCATTTGCCATCTCAAATCCATCTCTTCCAAATCATCTAGATGGATTTGTTGCAAGTCCTCATGTGCAAGTTGAGGATTATTTGGTTGACTAGCAAGGAATACACAAATAACAACATCACTCAAGTTGTCAATATTCTCTGTTTAAACCCTATAGGTACAGCACACGAAAGACACCAATACACGTAACTCCTTAAACTTTTATGTTGACTGCACAATAAACGAGAAAAAAAAACTAGACGTATCAATTCAATAATAATACTAAATCGACACATCCTTCCCCTCACCCCATCACCCTGGTGCACAAACGATTGACTTTTGAGGACTAACGATTGAATTATATGAAATAAGGACTAACGGTGCAAGTTAGTTTCAACAAAGAGGTGTTATTAATCAAAGAAGGGTTAATGAAGAAAATCACTTGAAACTTAGGGACTGCATGTGCCATTTTTCAATACTTGTTAATTAATATTTTTGATTCCCTCCATTTTTTTCTTCATCTTTTTCGTTTAAAATGAAAAGATATAATACGTTTTGTATTATTGATCTCGCGGAGTGATACGGTAATCGTCGGTGAAAACCGAATATACCACGATGATCGAAACGACGACACGGACACAACGGTATACGTTATAAGTCCCGTAGATTACCGACACTCGAAACCGAAAACCGAAAACACGTGAACGAGTACTCGTTCGGTCTTCAAACAAAATACTCGTTCGGTCCTTGAAGGAGTAAGCTCGTTCGATCCTTGAATGAGTAAACTCGTTCGATCCAAACAGAAACCACTCGTTCGGACCTATGAAAAACCACTCGTTCGATCCTTGCAATCTTACACTCGTTCGATCCTTGTGTATTTTACTCGTTCGATCCTTGTTACGTTTTCCACTCGTTCGATGGTCTCACTAGTTCGAGGGTTTCACTAGTTCGATGGTCTCACTAGATCGATGTCACTCGTTCGATGCTCTCTAGTTCGATGGTTACTGGATCGATGCTCACTAGTTCGATGCTTACACTAGTTCGATGGTCACTCGTTCGGTGCTCAAGATTTTCACTCGTTCGGTCCAAACGAAAAGAACCCGATCTTGTGTTTTTCTTACCACTACAGTGAGCAACAAAAAAATGGAGAAGAAAGAAAAAAAAACGGAAACTAACAAATGAAAAGAAATGAAAACTATGTTGACTAGCTACTAGAATAATAGAAAAACTAGAAAAAATGGACTGTAGTGGCTAGAAAAAAATTTATGACAAAATGAAACAAAAAAATTTACCGAATGATAAGCTTAAAAAATTACCACAACCAAATCACAACACCCAAAATTGGCTCTTGATACCACTTGTTAGGATATCATTTCATCACCTCAAACACAAAAATAAGAAAAATAGATCTTAGAGAGAGAAAGTAAAAAACAAAGAAAAATGGTTACTTGTTCATAAAAGAAAAATGAGAAGCAACACCCTCTCCACACTTGGAGAGGGCTTTAAATAGCTACAAGACCAGTCCTTTAACCTTGAGCAGTACTAATATTCACTAGCAGTAGTAACTTTGTATAAAAGCAGTAGTAAACACATAGCAAATTTTCACTAGCATAGTAATATTCACTAGCAGTAGTAACTGTATACTAGCAGTAGTAAACACTTAGCATATTTTCTTTGACTTCAAGAGCCACACTAAATCCACTCTAGCAACATTAACACAAACATGAGCAGCAGTAATTCTAACAGCATCAAGAAGACTTTTAATCCCAACAAGCCAACGTTTTGAGAAATCGATTTGTTATACAGAAATTAGTTCATCATTAAGATCTAAAATTTCACACTTAAGAATCTATTCACTTTTACTTGACAAGCATATTTTTCTTTATATATCTTGTGTCTTATTAGCTTGCTTGTTAATTAGTTTAATCTAGTTTATCGATTTCTTTAGTTTTAAAACAAAAACAAAAATATTTGGCAATCAAGCATCAAACAAAACACTTTCGTGAATTTCAAATTCATCTCTCGTTGGGACACGACACCCCGTGAAAAACTATTATGTTTTTCCCTAAGTAATTTTCAATATCTAACGGATATTCTCTATAGTTATAGTATTTGATATTTTGGGATATTTTATATATACTTTATATATCAAAATATAAAAATGAATCAGATTCCGGGCATGAAACTGATGAAAATGAATCAGATTCCAAATCTAATCATCAGGAGAATGAAGAAGAAGATGAAGATGATGAAGAAGAAGTGAAGGACAAGTTTGTTAAAACTCCGTCCAACAATTCTGATGATGAAGATGAAACAAAGAGTACTGTTAAAAATGAAGGTGATGAAGATTAAGAGATGGATTATACTACCAGGCAGCTATACAATGATGTGGATATAAGGCTGAATGAACCAATTGATACTGATAAAGGGTTTATTTAAGAGGAGGGTACCAATGCTGAAATGACAAACATTCAACAAGGGAATGAAAATCCAGAGATCTCTCAAGTCATAGAAGATGCTCATGTAACACTTTTTACTGATCCATAGAAGACTGAAGTTCCAGTTACTAGCTCTTCTCATTCATCTGACTTGGCAGCTAAATCCTTAAACTTTTCAGATATTCCCCATAAAGATAACGGATGCAGAAATTGTTTCTCCAATGGATGTTCCACGTCCATTCATGAAGTACCAAGACCAGCAAACACCCACACTCCTTACAGTACCTGTCTCGGTTATCACTGATTCTTCACCAGTATTCTCCACCGTCATCCCACAAACATTACCATCCTTTACTCCTCTACCACAACAATCAATATCCACTACAAATCCTTAATCTGCACTTCCTGATTTCGCACCAGTCTTCCAATTCAACAACAAAGTCACAACATTAGAAAAAGAAGTTGTTGAACTCAAATTCAACAAGTGACTGCTCTAGTAGATGAACATCTGGATGCAAGGCTAGGAGCAAACAGAGATGAATTCATGAACTTCCTTTCGGCGTCGCTCACTGAAAGGATCACAGAGCAAGTTAAGGATCAACTGCCTCAGATTCTGCTAGAGGAAGTGTCTAACTTTGCCCCCACGGTGATACAAAGAATGGTTACTGAGTCACGTGATCATGTTGTTCTAGCCAATGAGTCTTCTTAACCATAATCATCATATGAGGCTGCTGCAACGCTTACAGAATTTGAGTTGAAGAAGATTCTTATCGACAAAATGGATAAAAGTGAATCATATCTAGCAGCTCCTGAACACAGAGAATGCTATGAAGGATTTATAAAATCTTATGATCTCGACAAGACTCTATTATCCACTTATGATAAAGTGTATTTGTTGAAGAGAAGCCGAAAAGACAAAGATAAAGATGAAGACCCTTCCACTGAATCAGACCGAGGGTTGAAGAAAAGGAAGACTAGTAAGGATGCAGAACCAACAAAAGGTCTTAAACTAAAGAATCATAGTCTGGCTCATCTAAAGGCACCAAGTCTCAACCAAAATCTTCTGGAAAGTCTATTCAATCAGAAGAACCAGAGTTTGAGGTTGCAGATTCAGATATGCCACAAGATAATGATGATGAAGAACCCAAGGAAAAGGTTGCATCTAAACGTGACTGGTTACCAAACCTACACAACCTCAAGAACCTACTGATCCTGATTGGAATGTTGGCAAGACTCTACAACAAGGGAAAAATCAAAGCTGGTTAATGACTCTTGCATCTTCTGCTGATAAACAATCAAAAACCTTTGATGAATTAATGAGCACTCCTAGAGACTTCTCTACATACATCATGAATGGCCTGAAAATCACCAATCAGACTCAAGAAACCCTGTTAGGGCAAGCATTTAGACTTCTCAAAGGCACTCGTTCAAATTATGCTACATTGGAGTATGAATTTGAAGAATGTTACAAAGCCTTATCAGAGAAACTTGATTGGGAGAATCCAGAAGGAGGTGACTATCCATTTGATCTTACCAAACCCCTACCTTTAGTTATGAGTAGAAATCATTAAAAAGTACTTGTTGACTACTTCTTCAACAATGATCTTAATTATCTACAAGGAGGAGTTTCGACAATGACCTACACGACTTCTATTACAAATACAAAGGTTGCTCAATATGATCTTCCGAGCATTGAAGATATGGTTCCAAATATATGGGTTCCTGTTAAACCTGCCTATGATAAACAAGTGTTATGGGGAATCTCACATTGGAGAGAACAACGTACGACCTTCTATAGGTATACACGAGGCCTGCAATCCACACATGATGTATATTTTACAAAACGTATTCTAGAAGTAACTCAGGTCGAGGTAATGAGGAAACATGTGTATGGGTATCTGAAAGAGATTGTAGTAAGAAGAGCCGATGACGACCTTTATAGATTCAAGAAAGGCGACTTTCCACGTCTTCGTATCAATGACATCGAGGACATGCTTCTCCTTATTGTTCATAATCAACTTACAAATCTCTCGAGCGATGATGTTTCCGACTTCGCAATAGCATTGAGAATGTTCACCAGAAGCTTGGTTACAAAACACAACTATCTCTACACGCCAAAGCCTCGATCAGCGCTCACGAGACAGCGTGCAACAACCCCGAGACACCCACACCCTTCAACTGGGAGTCAAAAGTTACCAGAAGAAGATCAATGAAACCAAACCAGAAACTACCAAACTCGGCATCAGGAAAAGGGACCCATACACTGCATATCAAGACCCTCAAGGATTTATTTCTCTGTTGACCATAGTCCCTAGGGAGAAAACAGTTAATGGCGATCAGTTAAACCTCTACAAGGTTTAGTTTCGAATACTTTTCACACTGGATTACATCACAAAGAATATCCAAATAGAGTACCTGCCACAGAGAAGATGGAGTACATTGGAAAAGAAAAGAGCTAATATCATGATCAAGGCGATTGACAAGCAGCTGAAAGAAAGAAGGATGATGAGGAGCCTCGAAAAGTTTGTTGGTGGAAGGCACTACGGAACTGACCTTCGGCGTCTTCAACGAACAAAATGACTTTGTTATATTATGTTCCTCCCTATAAGGTCATTTCGTATATCATAAACTTGTGAATATGTATATATGTAGTGTAGACATAAAAAGTAGGCATATATAGTGTTTGAGTATGAATTTTCAAGAATTTCTTACTAAATTTAAAATTTTTCAAATTAACATACTCAAACACCATATAATACCCTCATAAGTTAAGGGGGAGCATTAATATGTTCCAATAATCGGCTTGTTAATAATTGGACATTTTTCTTCCCGAATGCATATATATTTTATCAATTAATATGCAAAATATTAAAAGATTTAACATTTTTGATAGGGGGAGAGAATGTGATTAAAATATATGGCTAATAATGTGATTTTTATGATCTTAAGGGTTTGCTAACCCATATATGTGCTAAACTTTGTTGATTAATCGATGCACATATAAAGGGGGAGCAAATGGTTAAGTGATGGCTGAAATGTGGAAGTACCAAAGACCAACCATTTAAATTACTGTATTGGAGTTATAAGGTAGTTAAGTTTAGGTATCCATTCCCATGATCCAGCCAAAACCGGATGGATCTACCCAGGGATATTCCACTAGATAGTGTAGAAGTCCTTAGGTATGAAAAAAAGGAGTAAAAGTGAGAATAAGGGAAAAGTGTCGACTGAGATGGAGCTAGTACTGGAACAAACCCAACAAGGTACTAGTTATGAAGTCTCAGTAAGCATTAAAAAGGGGGGGTGGTCAGTGCGACAGATTGAAAGATAAGGACAGCCTACACGTGTACAAAGCACAAGGGAAGTCGTCTAGGATGATCGTGCAATATAGACAACAGTTATCGGGGTGCCTACGATCGTTATCTAGAACACATTATCAGGCAGTTATCTGACTGACGTCAGATGGGGGAGGTCCGTGCGCATGATAAGTCTGCTGCTGTATCACACAAAGAATCGATCAAAGATGATCATATGGCTGACAGTAACTGGTAGCGGGACTACGTAGTATCATGGACCCAGGTAACAGGGCAAGCACACCATCGGAGCCTCGACACCTTTCTCCACTCTCCGAGATCGGTCGCGTTCTTAAGTCACGCCTTAAAAACGCCATGTCGCTACGCCTCACGCTAAAGCTTGAGGCTTGGCTATGCCGCTACGCCACGCTTCATGCTATTTATAACCTTAACACAAACAAAAATATCTAAGTTCAAAGTTGAAAGAAAAAGACTTGAAAAGTCAATAGGGGACAATAATTTTGAAATGAAATAAGTAATAGCATAAAATAAACTAACAACGGTGTTTGCCTAAAAATGAACTATTTAACCTGTAGACCCAAGAACATGGGACCTAAGAGCAAAGTGTGGTAACGAGTGAGCTCGTCGAATCCGAGGTGGCAAGTCACTCGGCGACGCTAAACCCTCGTCTCCACACAGCTTGAGGTCGCCGAAGTACAAGTCGCCACCTACACGACCAAGAAACGGATGAACCCTCGTCTCCACACAGCTTGAGGTCGCCGAAGTGCAAGTCGCCACCTACACGACCAAGAAACGGACAAAAAAAAATCTTACCGTTTCATTTGACAACGGTTATGTTTTAAAAAATTTAAAATTAATTTTTTGTAATTTATACCATCTTTCACTATATATATTCCTTACAAAACTCAAAATAACATACCATTTTCACATACATTCTTTTAAACTCTCTTAAATGATACCTCATTTTCACACACATTCTTCAAAACTCAAAATAACTGTCGAATGGCTACTGAACCAAACGATGTGAGATGAACTACCATTAGGCGACTAAGGCAAGAACTTGTAGCTGATGTCGAACTGGCGAACAATTTGTTGCATGAGTTGAATCGCTACCTAGATCAAATATGTAGCCGTGGTCTAGAAATGCTCAGGGTGGAGGCGCTGCCAGCTGATCCCCTTATCAGCTATGGTTTGCATACTTCGCAAATGACGACTGGAAATGATATGAGAAACTCCAGCAACTTGGTGGCAGCAAGGAACGATTGATGCGAATCATTGCTGAGAAGGAAAAACTCATTAGGGTTTACCGAACAATGTAAAAGCTCGAATCATGTTTTAGGTTTATTATTACATATTGGTTTTAAATTTCGTATGCTATTTTTTTCCCGCAGTGTACTTTGTAATTTTTATTTGAATGAAATGAGTTTAGTTTTTTTTGAAAAAATGGAAAAGAAAATAAAATTGGGGGTCAGTTGGACTCGAATGGCTAAGTTGTGTGTAGTTTTGAAAAAGAGGTGTTTTAAGGTGTGAGTGTTGAAATGACGTGACACCCAGTAAGACCCAAATAACTAAACTTTTTTAGTCACCACACCTAATGATCTAAAAAGGAGCCCACAATGTAGAACCTAAAAATTCAAAGACGCCTACATTATCAAAAGAAGAACTTATCAACGGTCTCTACAAAACTACAACGCCAAATGACGGACTAACTCGAGAGTCATAGACAATCATAATCTCGAAGAAATATCTTTTAACTCATTGGAAACGTCAAAAACATATTAAGCAATAAGCTAAGGGAGGTGATATGCACACAGTGGCGGACCCAGGAAATTGAATTGTGAGAGACAATTTTTTTCGACAATAGCAACAACAAACGGCGAAAAAAAGTAGGATAAAAACTAGGATCGGAATGAAAAATCGAGTATTATCACTTAGAAATGAAGACTTTTAAGGTTTTAGAGTGTTAAAGTTTAGTGTGTGAGTGGGGGGAAATTTGAGTTTTGAGTGAGGGGCATTTTAAAAAAAGCTCAAAATTGAAGAAAAACTACACTATAATATCAAAAACCTGCCCAAATCGAACGGTTTCAGTTTTTGGTTTTATAAAAACCGAATATTTCGGTTCGGTTTTGGTTTTAGCCAAAAACCGACCCAAACCGAACCGTGCACACCCCTATTATCAACTTTTTGGTCTAGCCATGGAGCCCCTCCCCCCCCAATCTTAAACATAAGTCTGCCCCTGTATGCACACCTCATGAAGTGATGTTTAGACCAAAAATCGCATTCATAACTCACTTGGTACGAAATCGTATATGCATATCAACTCAAAGAAAAACTTCTTTCATTGGATCCAAAAACACCCAATCGTTTTCAAACTTCTCTTATCAAAGAGGATCCACAAAATTATTTTACTTAAGTTTTAGATTTATCTACTCGTTTCTCTCGGATGATAACTAACAGAGTATGCTTGGGTCTTCCCAATTCCCATAGTTTTATTTTCTTTACAAGTTAAGGATTCAAAATAACACTAAATGCTGGGTTAACTTATATACTAATCATTGCGGTAAAAGATAATTCCAAAATATGGTGACTTGTTGTGACTGCATGCATGCGGCATGCACATCTTAATATTTGGATTATTGTGCGATGGTATCAAAAACAATATTTAAACCTCAAATAATAATCTTAGAACAAACAAGTTGGCAATGATTACCAACTAAAAACCAAACTATTACAAGATTAGATTATTATCTGAAAGATAATAATCAAACGATTACAAAAATGAAATAATAGACAAGATCAAGGTGATCTTAGTCGAACGATTACAATGATATGAAAACAGATTGAGAGAGATATAAGTGATTAGGGTTTGATAATGAGAGAGATAGATGTATGAATCAGATACTTCTTTTCTTTATATACCCCAGGAACTTACAAAGTAGCCCTCCAACAATCAATCGACTTCAATTCTGGCACAAAACTTTCCATAGAAGAATCAGAAATAGCAAGAAAGGCCCCTCAACTTTTAATCCTGCAAAACAACAATCTAGAAACCAAAGAATAAGAATAACATGTATTTTTAAGACTTATTTAGTTCAGATTAAAAGCAACTTATTGCTTATTTGAACATCCCCCTTAGTCTGATTACTAAATAAGTCATACATCCCCAATTTTTCACACAAAATTTTGTGTTGATAAACTGGAAGATGTGATGAGGTGTCATTTTATACACTTTTTCGGGGTCATTTAACCCTCTAAATCGTGCATTTATGCTCAAAATAGGTACTTAATCGTTCCTTTTCAGGTATTTAGCATTTGGAAGGCATTAGGAGGAAATACACGTGACTTGGGCTCATTTGAAAAAAAAACGGACAAGACTACGGACCTACACCAATATTTCTCAAAATTATGTTCTTAGAGACTGAAGACGGCGTCACAAGATAGATGTGACGCCGTCACAATTCATCCCATGACGGTGTCACAAGAAAGCATGACGGCGTCAGCTCGCACGACCCAGCCCAAGATCTAGAGTATTCTACTTCACGACGGCGCCACGATTAAAACGCAACGCCGTCGCAGCGATTTTTCTATATATACAAACCCGAAATTAAGGTTTTATGTGTGTAACTTTAGAGTAAAAAACGGGGACAAACCCTAGTTCGTTTGGCAGCTTATTAGGATGATTTTAGGGCTTCAAAACCCTATTGTACCTCCTTCAATTCATGTTTTAATCAAGTAAGACTATCTTAATCATTCAATATGTCTTGTTGTTTGATTCTTTATTGTTCTTGCTTTACCTTTAACATGCTTGACTAAACTCCTTATTGTATTCATTTATGATTGTATGAAACCTATAATGTAGATCTTAGTGGTGTTGCTTCTTGTGATGAATATGCATGTTAGGCTTTAGAAAATCAGCTTTTGTCTGTATCGCTGTTGATATGTCTAGGGAAACATGATTGTGTAGAAAGGATACCATCGGTAATAGTCTTCATACTACCTTACCCTTAATATGGTTGATCTACTTTTAATATATTTCAAATGCATTTAATATACTCTTGGGGGCCGGGTAATAGTCTTCATACTACCTAACTTTGTGTTTTGCCTCAACGGAATATTAAATAGACGGCAGGTTCGTGTAATCTGTTCATGACTTAGGAAATAATTACACAGATCATCACAAGTGTGACAAAGCAACAACACTAGGAGAGGCCATCTAGGGAGTAATACATGATTAAATGAATACAATCTTTTTATTATATTGTTATCAGCATTAGCGTAGTTTATTATTTAGTTTAATAGCTAAAACGAACCAAACCTCTCAAACATATGATTTTACTTCTTTCTTCTAAATATAAAAATACAAAAATAATATTCTCTCAACCCCTAGAATTCTGTTAGACCGTGATCAAACCTTTCTAACTTATTCCCCTAGAGAACGATAACATCCCCCGAGTCTTGTCTATACTACTACTACAACGGTTAGGTACTCTGCCTAGGGAGTTGTAAAACTTCTTGTAGAAGTCCTTTACGACGACCGCATCAAGTTTTTGGCGCCGCTGCATGGGGAATAGTTAGGTTTCGATCATAGTTTAACTTAGTTCTACTCGCATGAATCATTTCAAGTGAGAATTTAATTTCCGTACGTTAGCTTTCTTGTAGTCTATCTTTTCTTTGTGTTAATTGTTTCGTAACCCATTCTCGTCAACCACCATGGGAGACGAGAATCCTATCCGTACTCTTAGAGACTACTCCAAACCTAGCCACGAGGGCTTTAGGAATACCATTAAGCTGCCCCATAGATGGGTAATCAACGTGTACCTCTTGATCACACCATCCGTTGGTCGCAAACTTAATGCATTATTCCATGGACTTCGGTCCGAGGATCCAAACCAACACCTCAAGGATTTCTTAAAACTTGTGGACTTATTTGACCTTGATGGTGCAAACAGGGAAAGAATGCGCCTTCATTTGTTTCAATTTTCCCTTCGTGATCATGCTATCAACTGGCTTGAACGTCTTCCAGCAGGATCCATCACCACATGGGAGGATCTTACTACTCGTTTCCTTGCTCAATTCTTTCCACCGGGAAGGACAAAAAAACTCCGCAATGATATCCTGATGTTCCAACAACATCATGGAGAATCTCTATCAGAAGCATGGACTCGTTTCAAGGACTTACTACAAAAAGTCTTCCATCATGGCAACGACCTTTGGCTCCAAGTCTAAATTTTTTATGACCATGTCAATCCTGTCACGAGACGAACCATTGACGAATCGGTCGGTGGTATGCTTCGTTACCGAAACGCCAAAGAATCCTGGGCATTATTAGAGGACCTCGCCCTCTATGATAACAAAAGTTGGAACGACCCAAGGGATTTCGCTAAGCCGGTCAAGGTAATCGCTTTGCCTCAAGATGTCCCGAGTACATCCGACCGTCGTCTAATCGAGCTCGAAAATCAAGTCCAACGCTTGATGGAAGCTCATCTTGCTCCGACACAACCTACTTAAGTAGACAAAATCACTACCTCATGTGAAATTTGCAGTGGTCCCCATGACACTCAAAATTGCATGGAAGATCCCGAACAAGCCTTTGTTGAATACGCATCCTCTCGTACTGACGAAGCGGGAGGTAAGTAGTATACTTTCAAGCTTGAGCAAAACAATCTTGGTGACACCTATAATCCATCATGGAGAAGTCACCCAAACCTTAGGTGGAGACCACCCCAAAATTCTCAAAATAATTTTTTAAACCCACCTAACCGGTTCCAACCCAACGGTTCAATCCTGAACCGTTCCTTCAACAACCGTCCTCAAAGCTTTAACAATCAATCAAGTCTAGAAGGATTGATATCTAACTTCATGGCATCTCAAGACGCTAGATTGTCCAAGTTTGAAGCCGATTTCAAACAACAATAAAGTGAGATGACCAACAAAATCGACACAGCGCTGAAGACAATCACCGATCGAATAGCAGGAGCACTGCCTAGCGACACGGTTAAGAACCCAAAACTGAGTACTTCCCCAGTTTTGTCTGCTCTTTCTTACCCAACAATTGATCCCCAATTCTCATCTTACGCCAATCAAAGCACATTCCAAGGAGGCAAACATTTCCTAGACAAGCCTGCCGCAAACTGGGATGGGGATCGAAACACAACAACTGGAAGAACCCGAACCAACTCTTAAAGACGAATTCCAAGATTTGCATCTTAACCTAACAGTTCTCGAAGTCCTAGCTCACACTCCGATATATTATGCTATATTGGATAAATACGTAGAGAGCTTAGAACTAGGAAAAAACGGGTCAGCATTTGTCCAAGGTGAAGTACCTACAAAGATGGAAGACCCCGGACTATTCACTATACCTTGTAGACTAGGGGACTCAAAACCTTTCGACACCTTGGCTGATCTAGGATCATGCTTAAATATAATCCCACTCTACCTCTTCAAAAAGCTTAACATCGGACCATTAGAAGAGACTGACCATATCTTTGGATTGGCTGACGGAACCAAAGCCTACCCCGTTGGGATTATGAAAGACGTAGAAGTCCACATAGGAAAACTGAAACTATTAATTGGTTTCTACGTAATCGATATGAAAAAGGACCCCGAAACCCCTTTTCTAGTAGGAAGAGGATTCCTAGCTACCTCCGACGCAGTTATAGATTGTAGGAAGGCCAAAATAGCGGTGGGAGAAGGAATCACTAGGTCGGTATTTGGAGTAAAATAAGTTGACTTAGGCGAGGAGGAAGCACCTTATTAGACCACACTTGGAAAAAGGGAATCAAACAAACCACGACCTCGCTCGGATAGAGTAGGTGCACGAACCCCTTATTATGCTAGGAAGGACTTCCTAGACTGCCATTTACCTGGAGAATGGGAAATTGCTAGAGATGTCGAGCTCAATCCTTTTAAGGATAAGTTAGTGTTTAGGAGGATGGTAGAATTTTTAGGAGCCATACCCATTAACCTTAAGAGTAATATGTGGGAATTGGAGGACCTAATTAAAAAACCCGATTAACTGGGACAAACCACCCAAAAACGGAGATGGAGCATGGCACGCCAAGATTAGAATGATCGATCCAGACGGAGAGGAGTTTACCAAAACCCTACAGTCAATCCCCACCACTAGGAAGCTCTTCGAAAGAGAAAGTCCAAGGGAAATCATCGACTTGGACCACTTCTACGACACTTGACGTATGACTTCGAGTCTAGCTACAAGACTCGTAAATAAAGAAAAGCGCTTTTTGGGAGGCAACCCAATATTTACTTTTC